>PVLA01013010.1:0-39853 GCA_004027455.1 Hydrochoerus hydrochaeris | reverse complement strand
GGACAAAGCCTCCTGAAATGAGCTGGCTGAGGGAAGAGCTAGGGGTTCTCAGATCCTGAGAAGAGGGATGTGAAGGATTTAATTGCCCAATCTGAAGCATTTAATTCTGCATGAGACAACTCCTTGTCATGGGGATAAAATCATCTGATTTGTTTGTAAATGATGATTTTTCCCTTATAAAATCCCCAAAACTCACAAAATTTACATCGTATATTAAAATGCATACAAGCCACATTTGCTCAACAAAGAAAAGTCATGTTAATAGATAAAAAGCAATTAAGTAAATAGAGAAAAATTATGTAAATATGTAAATTATGTAAAATGTAATTCTGTAAATATATATAGATCAAAATTAAATATATATAGATAAGTGTATATAGATAAGTAATTATATAGATAAAAGTATAAATATATATAGATAAAAAGTAATTATGTAAATAATAATCTATTATTAAATTGAAGAGAGAATTTTTATTTATAACTTGTTTACTCTATAAGTCATTCACAGCTTATGTGCTGCATGGTCCATCAGGATATACAGTGTAGGTCAGAAAGGGAAGCACAGAGGCTGACAGAAAGCACTCGCTCCCCAACTTCCTTCTCTGCACCTGCTCTTGGGACCTTTCCCGTCCTCTGTGGATCCTCTTTGCCCTCTGTTGGTGATGGACATCCCTGAAGGAAGGTTTTGTCTGGTTTGTAATGCTGTGCTGTCACTATTTCCCTTACACACTCCTACACAGCCATGTGCTCTGTTCCACCCTGATAATTCATAGACACACTGTGTTCTTGGACTTTGGTCTTAAACAGTCAATAACGTGCATGGAATCTGCTTAGAATGTGCTGCCTTCTCTAGTTAATACTTAGTAAGACCCAATCTTCTCCTTCCATTAAGCCTGGCAGAAGCAGTACACATTATAGCTACTGAAGGTGAATGCAGAGGTTGCAAAGAAGAGTCCTTAGGACCCTTCAGGCTCCACCAAGACTCCCCACACTGCACCTGCTGTACCTCACCCTGGAAACCTACAAACAGAGACATTTATCAGGTAACTGCCACACATGTAACCTGTTTAGTACACTTGTGTATATTTATACATTCAGGATCTGCTATAATCCATAGATCATCTTTTAAAATATTGGCAAGGAAAACCCCTCTTAGCCTCAGCTCCATGGTGTCTGTGTTCTGCCCTGAGCACTGAGTGGGAACACCAGGCCTGCCAGGCCTGAGTTCTATTCCTGAGCTGTAGAATCAGGGCTGGGCTGGTTTTCAACAACAGAAGGAGGCCCCATGTCAGTGTGTTATGCAGGCAGCTCTGGTGATGGTTGTTTCAGAGAAGCCAGCACCCATTTTGAAAATGAGTGAATATGGTGAAGTTAAGTAATGAGAGCCATCATGAAATTATCATGGATCATTACGTGATAGTGTCTTCACTATATATCTCTGCCCCTCTCACTTTTAGACATGCACAAGTCATGTGTTTTTGTATTAATAGTGCTTACTAGATATCCACATGAGATAGTTAAAATGCCATAATCAATTGTGTTTTGCATATAGCACTTGATGTTGCTCTCATTTATTTTATTTAAATTGAAAAAAACGAAAAAGAACAGAAATATTACAGAATTTCAAGAAAAGAAGATAAACACTAAAAAATCAGTAGTTGATAAATTACATATTTTTCTTTTAGTAATGGTTTTTCCAGTTACAAAATTAAAGCACAAAAAGTGGACACTGAAACAGTGAGAGTGCAAAGAGATCAGTTCAACAATCCAACAAGTACCTAGAAATATGTTATCAATCCCTCACATCTAAACATACATGCAGCTATATCTTTTATAGTGCTTGCTATTTCCTTTTTTTACAATAGCAATTATACATATTTAAAACTTTATTTGAAGGGAAAAAAAGCAAAACAAAAAAAGGGTAACAAGAATACAGAATTCTAAAGAAAGAAGGAAAAAAGGGAAAATGAGAATAACCCTCACTAAGTAATCAGTAGTTTAGAAATTACATATGGTCATCCTGGATGTAATTGTTCAAGTTACAAAGTTAAAGGGTACATAGAAAACATTCAAACATTCAGAATGCAAAGAGTTCTGCTCAAAGACCCAAGAAATACTGAGCAACATGATCATCTATTTTACAAACCCAAACATACATGCAGTTATATCCCTTAGAGCTCTTTCTTTTCCTCTCTTTTTACAATAGCAATTACACATTTTGGTTTTATTATTCTTGTAGTTATTATTTACCTATACACTAGAGACACAATATGACATTTATAAATATGATTCTTATTTATTTCACTAATGATGATAGCTTCAAAATGTTCCTATTTACCTATGAAGGCCTCAAGATCACCCTTTTTTATAGCTGAGTAATATTCCATTGTACAAAAATGCCACATCATTTTCATCCACTCTGCAATTGATGGGTAACTTGGTTGTTTCCAGGATTTAGCTATCAGAAATTGTGAAGCTATGAACATGGGTGCGCATATATCACTGTGATATGAACTTTTCATTTCGTTTGGGAAAATACCCAGGAGGGGAATAGTTGGATTGAATGGGGCTTCCAATCCTAGTCTTCTGAGAATTCTCCATATGGATTTCCATAGTGGATGCATGAGTCTACATTCCCACCAAGAGTGGACCACTGTTGCTTTTTCCCCACAGCCTTGCCAACATTTGTTATCACTTGATTTCTTGAAGGCCGCTATTCTTTCCTGAGTAAGGTGGAATCTCAATGTTGTTTTAATTTGCATTTCTCAAATGACCAGTGATGGTGAACATTTCTTCATGCATTTATTTGCCATTTGTATATCTTTCTCTGAGAACTGTGTGTTCATCTCAGATGCCCATTTTTAGAGAGGGTCTTTCAATTTGGGGAGCTTGATGTTTTTCAATTCTTTATATGTTCTGGACACAAGTCCTTTGTCTGAGGGCTTGCTGACAAAAATTCTTTCCCACTGTATGGGTTTGCTTTTCACTCTGTTGTTGACTTCTTTGAAGTGCAGAAACTTTTCAGTAATACAAGATCCCATTTGTTGATTCTTTGAAGTGTTTCCCATGCAATTTGCCTTTTGTTCATGAATTCTCTGCCTACCCCTATGTCTCCAAGACTTCTATCTACCTTGTCTTCCAGTAGATTTAGTGTTTCTGTTCTAATATTTAGTTCTTTGATCTATTTAGACTTTAGTTTTGTGCATGGTGTTATGCTTGCATCTAGTTTCAGTCTTCTGCATGTAGAGAGCCAATTTTCCCAACACCATTTATTAAAGAGACTATCCTTCTTCCAGTGGACATATTGAGCCCCTTTGTCTGAGTGTCTTTGTAGTTGTACTTGCATCTTCTAATCTGTTCCATTGATCCTCAGGTCTAGTTCTTTGCCAGTACCAAGCTGATTTTATCACTGTGGCTTTATAGTACTGTTTCAAGTCAGGAATTGAGTTGCCTCCTACCTTGCTTTTGTTGCCTAGAATTGACTTTGCTATTCTCCATTTCTTCTGCTTCCAAATGAATTTTAGTAGTGTTTTATCTGGATCTGTGAGGTATGTCAATGGTAGATTGATTGGGATTGCATTAAATCTGTACAATAGTATTGGGAGTATGGCAATTTTCACAATGTTGGTTATTTCTAGCCAAGAGCAAGGAATATTCTTTCATTTTCTAATATTCTCATCAATCTCCTTTTTTAGTGTAGTATAATTTTTAGCATATAGGTCTTTTACATTTTTAGTTAGGTTGATTCCTATGTATTTCATTTTTTTATGTTATTGCAAAGGGTGATATTTCCCTATTTCTCTCTCAGTAAGTTTTTGTTTGTGTACAAGAATGCTATTCATTTTTGAGCATTGACTTGCATCTAGCTCCACTGCTGAACTTGTTATTAACTCTAGTAGTTTTTTAATGGCGTTTTTTGGTTCTTCTATGTAGAGTATCATGTTATCTGCAAATAGTGATAATTTAACTTCTTTATTTCCTAACTTTACTCCTTTTATTTCTCTCTCTTGTCTGATTGCCTGGGCTAATGTTTCCAGAACCATATTGAACAGGATTGGTGATAGTGGACATCTTTGTCTTATTCCTGATTTTAAAGTGAAAGCTTTCAGTTTTTCTCCATTTACTATATGTTGGCTGTTGGTTTGTCATAGCTGGCCTTTATAAGGTTGAGGTAGACACCGTGTATTCCGAGTTTCTGAAGGGTTTTTATCATGAACATGTGTTGGACTTTGTCAAAAGATTTTTCTGCTTCTATTGAGATGACCATGTGGTTTTTGTTTTTGACTCTGTTGATATGGTGTATTACATTTATTGGTTTGTGTATGTTAAACCATCCCTGCATTCCTGGAATGAACCCCACTTGGTCATGATGTATAATCTTCTTGATGATTTGCTGCATTCTATTTGCCAGTATTTTGCTGAGAATCTTTACATCAATGTTCATTAATGAGATTGGCCTACAGTTCTCTATTTGGTTGGATCTTTCTCTGGTTTTGGTATGAAAGAAATACTTGCCTCCAGGAATAATTTAGGGAGGATTGCTTTTTTTTCAACTTTATTGAAGAGTTTAAGAAGTATTGGCATCAAATCTTCTCTAAATTTCTTGTAGATTTCAGCTGTGAATCCATCTCGACCTGGGATTTTATTTGTTGGTATGTTTTTAATTAGATTTTTAATTTCAATAGCTGATATTGAGTTGTTCAAAATTGCTATATCTTCTTGATTGAGCTTTGGCAGTTCATATGTTTCTAGAAATATGTCCATTTCCTCTGTGTTTTCCACTCTATGAGAGTAGAGATTTTCAAAGTAGGTATACATGATCTTTTGAATTTCCATGGGATCTGTAATAATTGCTCCCTTTTCAGTTCTTATTGCATGAATTTGGGTTTTTCTTTCTTTCTCTTCATAAGGTTAGCTAGAGGTTTGTCAAGTTTGTTTATTCTCTCAAAAAGACAGATTTTTGATTCATTAATTCTTTGTCCTTTTTAAAATATCAATTGCATTGGTTTCTTCTCTAATGTTTACAATTTCCTCTCTTCTATGAGCTTTAGGTTTAGCTTGCTCTTCTTTTTCTAGACACTTGAGATGGAGCATTAGGTTTTTATTTGTGTTCATTCTGTTTTCTTTACATGACAATTTATTGTTATATATTTCCCTCTTAATACCACTTTCTTTGCATCCCACAGATTACAGTTTGTTGTTTCTATATTTTCTTTGAATTGTAGAAACAATTGTAGGTATTGCTTTATTTCCTCTTTAAATTCATCTGTACCCCACTGGTTGTTCAAAAGGCTGTTATTTAATTTCCATGTGTTTATTCAAGTTTTACAATTTCTTTTGTTGTTAATTTCCAATTTCAGTGCAGTATGGTCAGATATTATGCATAGTATGATTTCAATACCTTTGCTTTTACTTAAGAATGTTTTATGGGATAATATATGATGTATTTTGGAGAATGTCCCATGTGCAGCTGAGAAGAATGTGCATTGTCATGTGGTTGAGTGGAACACTTGGTAAACATTTACTAAGTCCAATTGCTCACAGGTGTGCTTTAGTTCTGTTATTTCTTTGCTGACTTTTTGTCTAGTTGATCTATCTCTTTGTGACAATGGGTGTTAAGGTCTCTTATAATTCTGTTCTGGTGTATTTGGTTTTTCATGTCCATTAGTATCTATATTATATAGTTGGGTGCTCCTGTATTTGGTGCATATATATTTATAATTGTTAGTTCTTCTTAAATTTTTCCATAAAAATGTAAGTAGTGACCTTCTCTATCTCTTTTAATCATTTTATATTTGAAGTTCACATTGTCTCCAAATAGAATAGCTACTCCTACTTTTTTCTGGGTTCCTTTTGCATGGAACACTGTTTTCTATCCTTTAATCTATGAGTTTCCTTTTGGGTCAGATGTGTTTCTTGTATACAGTTTATTTTGGGATACTGTTTCTTGATCCATTCTGCCAATCTATTTCTTTTTTATAGGTGAATTGAGGCCATTTCTTTTTATGGATATCACTGATATATACTGCCTTGAATTTGCCATGTTGTTCCAGTTCCAGTTGTTTTTTTCTGCTTTTCCTATTATTTAATTGCTTATCATAGCTGGTGGTTTCTTTCAGTTATTATTTTGAGGATTGTGGCCATTTTTATCACTGTCTAGTATGTCTTTTAGTACTCTTTCTATTTTTGTTTTGGTGCACATGAATTTCTTCAGTTGTTTTTTGTGATAGAAGTATCTTGTTTCTCCATTCAATTTGAATGTAAGTTTTGCTGGGTACATCAGTCTGGGTTGAAGGCTTTTTTTTCAGGGCTTGAAATACCTCACTCCAAGCTCTTGTTGACTTGATGGTTTGTGCTGAAAAGTCTTCTGTGATTCTAATGGGCTTTCCTTAATAGGTGAGTTGTGTCTTTGCTCTGACAGCTTTTAGTATTCTGTTTTATGCTGCATGTCTGAGGTCTTAATTATTATGTGTCTGGGTGTGGATTTATGTTGATTGTGACTGTTTAGTGTTCTATATGTCTCACTTATCTGCATATTAGTTTCTCTCCCCATGTTTTGGATATTTTCTGCCATCATATCTGTAAATACTTTACCAATGTCATTTGCCTGGACTCCTGTATCTTTGCTAATGCCCATTATTATTACATTGTTGCTCTTGGCATCAACATGAAGCTTTTGGATTGTCACTACCTACTACTTTGTTATTCTTAAATGTTCTGTCATTTCCTGATCACTAATTATGATCCTGTCCTCAAGGTCTGAAATCCTACCCTCAGCTTCCTTTAGGCAGTTTTGCATGCTTTCAATAGAATTTTTTGCTTGTTAAATGTCTCTTTGAGTTAGTATCATGAATTCTGCTAGTTTTCTATATTGTTCATTCAAAGTTTCAATCATTTTCCCATGCTCACATACTTTTTTCTTTATTTCTTCTTTAGCTGAATTCAACAACTCCTTTACTAAAGTTGTTATTTCTTTCTTTACATAGGAGAGTACATCTAATTTGATTTCCCCTATAGCCTGATGGAGTTGCTTTTTTATTTCACTCATGATCTTTTCAGTGATTCCTGGTGTGTTACTTTTGGGGTCCTCTATTTCAATGTCTCCTATACTTGCTTCTGGTGAACTATACATTTGAGACTGCATTTTGCTTTTTCATTTTTTCATTTTAACTCTGCCTGATGTTATCTATGGGTAGGAGGGGATCACATACATTCTTTTCAGACTCACCAAAGTCTTACATTTAGTTGGAGGGGTTTTACTACTGGCCCTATTTATCCTCTGTACACCTCTATTTTAGGGGAATACTCACCACACTGATATAATTGATCTGTTGTAGTCCAAGGTTTGATCCCTGTGACCAAAGTTCTAAAGTTTTTCACACTAACTGGAGCCTGCTGAGTTCTTCTGATGTTCCACGTGAGAGGATGGGCACAGAAGAAGCATTCTAGGGCAGTTTTCAGTCTTGGACGGGCTTCTGAGATGTTTCACATGGCAGAGTGCACACACAGGAGTTTCCAGGCAGCCTATATCTGAGGCCAGCTTCCTTGATGTTCTGGGTATCAGGGCATGCTCTTGTTGGTGGCTCCAGGCAGCCTATGCCTGATGCAGTGTTGTTCTCAATTTCAGGGCCTGTTTTCCTTTAAGTTCTGCCCACACTGCATCATGATCCAGTGCCTACAGATAGAGAGACATGCATGTTGCAGGTTGGAGATCCCTATTCTTGTTTTTCAACCAGGATGACTTTCCCAATCCAAGAATGATGGCTGATGCTTGTCTTCACAGCAGCCAGGATTCTGAGCCTGCATGATCTCTGTGACTTCAAGGACAGACTTGACTATATAGGGATGAAAGAAGACTGAAGTATGAAGTGAAATTATGTCTCAAAAAATTGTGTGACTTAATGATGAAATAAACCAAATCAGGCACAAAAGGATAAATACCTTAGGAGGACTCTTTCATTTGAAAGAAAATGTAGATGATTTCACAGAAAACTGGAGAAAAATTACAGACAGAATATATGGGGCCAATACCAGAATTTGGAGATTGATCCTAAGGCACAGAATCAAAAAGGATAGAGGGAATAGCTCTTGCTTTTCTTTCAAAGAGAAAGATGGTGACAGGATAAAATGTTGCCTACAGGATCCTAAATAGGTGGAGGAATGGGCTAGTGACATTCTCAGAATACAGAAACAATGAGTTCTTAAAAAGACTGGATAACTTAACTATCATGAGTTCATCAATACACAGATCACAAATGTATTAAAATATCACCAAGAAACTTATGAAGAGATAAAATCATTTTAGCTTGTTTAAAAATTAAAATTTGGCCAATTCACTTTCCCTGCACATTCTGTCTCTTAGAATTTTTTCACTCTCCATAAATTGTTCATTTTCTTAAATGCCATTCATCCTAGAATTCAGTTGTCATTTTTGTCGGACAGGAACTTGGAGTTACAGACATCTAGCAGGTTGAGTTATATTCTGTTTATATTATTTGGAGGTCCTATATCTTAAGAAGTGTACCATTTGGAGGACTTCCTCACAGATAAGTGGACGAAGGTAACAGTTTGCATTTTTCATAGATTCTGGATTATGATGTATGTCAGTAATCAAAATTGTTATGTTTCAATGATTTATGTAATCTCTCGTTCGTAAATGCTCACAAAATTTTATGTAATATCTTAATAACAAGTGCTTATATACTTTTGTTACAATTATGATCAATTTAAATTGATACCATAGGAATGTCATGCAGCTTCTTTAATGGGATATTTTATTCCTGTTTTGCATTTGTAGCATTTGGACATAGGTACTATATTTCCTAGTGTTCCTTGTTTGATTTGACTGATTTGGTTTGATATCTAACCAACTCTAGGGAAGGAAATATTTAGAGTTCTCCCTAGTATATTTTGATATCAAATGCTATAAAATGTTCTTTTTCTGAAATCTTGTTCAGTGTTAGTAATCATACATATCTATTAATAAATAATGAGACCCTAACTGCCAAGTAAAAGTCCATAGGTTGGCAACAGAGTTAAGATTGGGGGACTGAAACAGAGTGCCCATCATAATCTTCTGCTTTCTGGGGCACAAGTCAAGTGTGTTTTGCATTAGTTCCCTTTCTTATCTGATCTACTGTGAGAAGGCAGTCAATCTCTTGAGAATCTCCATCCTCAAATTTCCAGGTTGAAAACAATGTCTCACAGCCAAGTGTTTAAATAACTTGCTGTTATCATCAAACAAAAAGTGATGTATATTGGCACAACTGATGCCAGCGTGAGTCCTGCATTTAAATTGTGCCCTGTGTTTCACTTAGGGAAGGGAAAACTACTCAGAGTACAATCCCATGATAAAAGCAGAATGAGCTGAACCTACAGGAAAAAAAATCAACCTTCTCAACAAAGAAGAAGCAAAAAGCATCAAACAAAAATTAATGTAAGAGTCAATTAAATTGTTTCCAACAGCATGTCTTTTTGTGGTTCTCTTTTATTTTTATTTATTTTATTTTATTTTAAAGACAGTAAAATTAAACACAACAAAACATAACAAAACAACATAAGAAAGCAATGTAAGAGACAGATTTGAAAGCAAGACAACCAGAGAACTTCACCATGTATCATACTTCTTCTTGTTTCCTTCCAAATAGTTGTCCATATCTTCACATACAGTGAACTCATACAAAACAAAATAGTATTAAAATGGTCTGAACAGTATGATGAAGGCATTTTAGAACTTCAACACCAGACAATAGGGAAGTCAACAATGGCTGCCATAATGATTCTCATTCTCTTCAAAATAGCTGTCCATACTACATGTATGTTAAAATTAAACAAAGCAAAGCAGACTAAAATCACTATGAGAAGAGAGTAATAGTATTGGTGAACTTCATATCATGATGCTATGGAATAAGCTCTGGGTAACCTAGTATCTCTTTTTCTTCAAAGCAGTTGTTCATTTCATCATGAATTATATAATTAGTTCTCATTAACTCTTTAGAAGTTCTATGCATGCATGAGTCTCCACATGTACATCTACCATTTCTCTATTACGGGGCAAAGAAAAACAAATTCCTAGAAAAACATGGAACAAAAAGCCATATAAAACCAGAGTGCAAGGTAACCTACAATTGTTACTATGTCTCTTGTTATCTTCAATATAATTTTTTATATCATCAAGCAAAGTATAATTGAACACAGCAGTACATAACCATATTGATAAAAACAAAGCACTGGAGATGTTATAAGACTTCAAAAGCAGGTAATTGTCAAATAAGAGAGGGCATCCTAGTGAATCTTGTCATCTTCAGCAGTCCATAACAATATTAGTAAAAATGAAACATTGAAGACATAATAAGACTTCAAAAGCAGGTAACAGTCAAACCAGAGAGGGAATCCTAGTGAAACTTTTCATGTTCATAGTAGTTGCCTATCCTCTCAGATTTGATACTATCAATCATAACACATTCAAATAAAGTCAATCAAGACAAAACAGCAATCTAACAAACCAGATTCAAATGAGATAAGTCATAATAAGACAGTGTGAGTTATACAGGGCTTCAGATTAATTTACTAGGAAATTAAGGATGGTTACCATAATATATCCTGCTACTTTGGGGATAGCTGTCTGTGTCCTCAGTGTAGTACAAATAGATAAAATGGAACAGAATATAATCAAACTAAAGAAAGCAGTGAGAATAATGTGGATTTTAAGTCTTGATACACTACTAACAATATCTTCTGCCTTCCTTTTTTAGACAATTCCTCCCCTTTCACTTTTACAGGGTGCATTGTACATTTTTGGTCCCTCTAACTCCTTTAGTTTTTTGATTGAGGATTTAAGCTTTTTACCTGAGATGTTCTGAACCTTCTTAACCCTGGGCTTGATCTTAAGTTATATTTCTTCACCTACAAATGCCTCAATATTTTCCTTCATTATAGCTGAGTAGTTCCCTACTACACAAAAGTATTCCCATCTGTAGATGCTGGGTGAATTGCCCTTATTTCTCTATGGTTACTGTCACATAGAACATTTTTTTATCATATTTGAATATTGGTCCATAAACCCTCTTTCAAATTAAATATATTTCCTATACAGAGCATCTTGATGTACGCTATCTTCTGATCTACTTTGCCTGTGTTTCTTTTTATTAGTGTATCGAGGCCAACTATGTTAGAGATTATAGCAAAACTTTTCTTCCTGATTTCTACTATGCTATTTTTCTACCATTGGTTGTCTGCCTTCTCCTTCATTCCACTGTCTGCACCATTTATTGAGGCCTCTCTGACACTGTTCCTGAAATTCTGTTTATTGTTTTCTCTCTCTAGATTGTCCTTCAGTCTTTTTTCTAGGGTTGTATTAGTGGTTATGAACTCCCCCAGTTCCTCTTTGTCATGGAAGTATCTTGTTTCTCCATTAATTCTGAGAGACAGTTTTTGCAGGTACATCAATCTGGGTCGGGGGTTATTTTCTTTATGGTCTTGGAGTAGTTCACTTCAAGCTTTTCTTTATAAAATTGATTGTGTCAAGAGTCTGTTGTGATTCTGATGGATTTTCCTTTATAAGTGATCTGTTTCTTTTCTCTGATGGCTTTTAATATTCTGTTCTTGTGATGAATTTCTGGGATCTTATTATATGTGTGGGTGTAGCTCTGTTTTGGTTATAGTTGGCTGGAATTCTGTATGCCTTATACATCTGAATGTCATTTCTTTTTTCTATGCTTGGGAAGCTTTCCTTAATTTTTTCTGTGAATAACCTTTGTATTTCCTTTGTGTTTACCCTGCTTCTTCACTCACATTTTTTATTCTTAAGTTATACTCTTGTCATCTTCTGGCCTTTGTAGGTACTATTTCCTTGTTATTTTTAAAAGATCTTTCCTTTCACAATCACACATTGCAAACCTATCTTCAAGTGTTGTTAAACCACCTCTAGTTTATTTCAGGCAATTTTGCCAGCTTTCAATGGAGTTTTTAATTTCCAGGTAATCTCTTTGAATTTGTTTCATGTATTCTAGGTTTTTTTTGTATTCTTCAAATGTTTCACTCCTATTTTTGTGTATTCTTCCATTCTTCCATCTGTGTCATCTTGAGAGGTTCTTAGCATTTCTTTTATTAATCTTCTTATATCTTGCTTTACTTGTATTAAATATTTCAGTTTTGAACTCATCTATGATGACACAGAGATATTTCTTTATGTCAGCTGATGCCATGCCTGATATTGTATGTTTTCTACCCTCATTCTCTTCTCTGCTTATCTCTCTTGGAATGATATTCCCTGGGTTTGGTTCTGGAGACTTTTTCCTATTTCTCTCTCTCTTTTGCCATGTTTCTGGTTTCTTCCATACAGGTGTATGGGGGAGTTCCCATTCCCTTTCCTTTTGGTTATGGTTCTTTTGAAGCATTCTAGCTTGGGATTTCTGCCCTCTCCAGTTTGCTGTAGGTCATTGAGGTGCAAGCAGGGGTGGTCTAGGCTGGACCCTCCACTCTGAACATGTCAACCAGCAGTGGCTTTCACCATGTGAGGTTGTACTGCACAGACAGAGCCAGTTCAGGACAACTTTGGGGACAATTTTGTCCCTGGCTATTGGATCCTGTCCAGAGGCTTGACCCAGCCCAAGAAGATCCCACAAATCTGCTCTGGGTAGGGAGTAATCAACTGAGGTCACTGCCATTCTTGTTCAGGCCCTACCTGCCCAATACCAATATGTAGTCCAGTCAGTCACCATTTTCCATGAAAGGGTCAAATTTCAAGCACTCACCAAGGGTTTGTGCAGGTCTCCACACTGACTTTGTTCTCTGTTGGGCTCACCAATCACTGGCTTCACTGTGACTATGGCTCAGGGGCCAAGAACACTATGACTGTGATTCTGAGTGGCTCCACAAAGAGTGCCACAACTACAAGTCTGATGTGCTCTAATGGAAGTGCCATGACCATGAGTTTGACCAGCTTCTTTACCTTTACTTTCTCTCTGGATCAAGAGAAGACCTCTGTCTGGTGTTCTCCAGGATGTGTTATTCTGGTATCTGCACTGTTTCTCTGAGAGAGGCTCCCTGTTTTGCTGCTGAGTGATCTGCCTTCTTTAGCTCCTCCCTGGTTTTGTTTTAAACACTTTGTAACTTTCCAATTCAGGGCCATTCAGTGAGAATCTAAAATGGGTCCATGTGAGTGGGTGGTGAGCTCAGCTAATTAGGCTCCAAAGTTATGAATTGGGTTGCTTGGATTCTTATATTATTACCAAACCCACTTCAAAATGCCTCCATTTCTCTCATATTATTTATAATCACTTTTTTTCCATTTCATCGATTCTTTTTTTTGTAGCCATGTGAGATTAGAGAAAAAATGTAAATTTCTCAAATATTTGCTCCTTCCTAACAATTAAACTAAGCCCATAAAAAAATACCACTTATTAACACCAAAGACAGGGAATTCATCTTAGATAAGGTATATGTATCTCTTCTATGATTCAGATTAGATGTCAGAATTGTTGTTTTCTAGAAAACACCCATAAAAGCTATATCTTGATTTAGCATGGGCAAAAATCTCCCTAAGGAGAATGATCTGGAGGCACTTTGGAAACAACTGACTTCCAGATTAAATCAGTAGAATCTAGTTCCAATGCACCACGCTTAGGGGATGAAAGCATAGTTACCCTAGTGGAAGATAATCTATGTTCTTTCTCCTTCATAGATCTAGTTATCATTTATGTGTATAATAAACTTCAGCAATAATTTATGGAATGAAATTTTACACATAAACTTATAAAGTGCTATAGAAAAATATTTGTTCAGGATTTTATCTATCCCTGGTAGAAATCAGGCAAGCAGTATTTACTCTGCCAACTTGTTCAACACTTTAGAGAAGTTACCACTCTTAGAGCAGAGTACAGGTTTCTCTAGCATTTTCAGGTGGTCCTCCACTGAAGCAAATGACCAATGGAATTTTGATGAGTCAGAAAGCTGGATTCCTATTTGGACACAGGTATCTGTTTTGTGGAATGAAATAACTGAGCAAGTAACCAATGTGTCATGGCCAGGACTGCTCTCTGGCACATACATAAAAATTCTTCAGAAGAAACTGTCTCCCAGCTACAGAAAAGTTTCCACTTATCTATTGTACATGGGTCTCTTTACTACTAAGTTGGAAACTCCACATTTTTTCCAAATTGTTAGTTATGAATTTTAAATCCACCTTATCATTAGACTGTCCATCTTCCAAACATGTGGCCTACTGCTTTGAACAACTGTTTGCATTTTCTTGAGGAGGAAAGCAGCTACCAGGGAATTGATTTATATATGATTATGATATATCTTGATTAAGAGTAAGAAACATTTTAGTCAGCCATTTACCTTTCATGTGCATGAGGAAGACAAATAAATATGGCTTTATTCACATGCAAATTGTGATTATTAAGTGAAGGATATAAATTTAACCAGTATGCTTCAGAGATATACAAATTTTATAATGGACTTAAAATGTGTAGCTTTGTCTTACAGGCACAAAGCAATGCTTACTTGATTAGGCAAATTATAGAAATGTTTTAGAGATTTTTCACCCTAAATCCCATAGTAGGATTTTTATGCAAAACATTTTTACCTATTTGTCTCAAGACGTGACCTCTTGTTATTCTGGGTATTGTTCCAACTATATTTAACTCATTTTTTTTTATTTTCAAAGAACTAGAAAAATTTAAGCTAATGCTAAGTAATGCTTCCTTCTTTAAACATGTTGTTATGACTGTGATCAAAAATAACTTATCCTTATGAAAATACATGTGGGAATAAGTACATAAGATTTTTGAGAAGGAAAAACTATGCACCATTTTGAACATAGTTGGGGTTGTTAGATCTTAAACTCTGAGCTCTTTTGGATGGTGTCCACCTGCTCTGGAGTGGAATTTCCTTAAGACATGATTTAAGCATAAAAATATCAAACAGCAATTAATGCAAATGCCTATTTTATTCCACTTAAAAATGATGAATTCAAGCTCAAAATATCTTACTCTTTTGGAATATATTCTTAAACACTGAAAAATATTTTCCCTTCATTGTTGAAAAAGTGACATTTGATTGCCAATGTTATAACCTGGTAGTACAAGAGCTTGCCTGGAAAGCACAAGGTCCGAGTTGAATCACTGGTAACAAAAAAGTGCCATTTGATATTTCCTGAACCTGCACAGAAACAACATGTATTCTAGAGCTCAGATGTAATATACAGAGAATTATTAATTATGGTGCTCTATGATCATATTATAGAGAAGTTGACAGGGGATCAGAATTGATTTATGTTCAAATTTTCTTTCTAAAGAAGTAGTTATTATTTGTGCTCATAATATAATTATGTCTTATGAAATTGCCTAGCTTCATAAGTGTCTTTCTTTCTGACTGATCTAAAACACATTAAACTTAATCCAGTAAAGTTTTCAGATGACACTGATAATTACATTAAAGTCTTTAGATGACTTGCTCAGACCTATGGAATAGACTGAAAAGATGTAATATTAAGTCAAACATTGACTTGTAATGAGAGACAGGTAGAAATACAAGATGCTATTCTATCTGGGATGAATATGAGATAGTTTAGTTGAGAAGACCAGAAGATAGGCAGCCAGGGAAATAAGCAGTTCCCACTCAAGCCCAAGCAGTACCTATCTAAGACACTTGTTTGCCTAACAGCTGAATGAGACATCAAAATAGGAGACATTTTCATGCACACATACTTTAACATCTAAAATCACAAAAATGAAGAACTTCAATCATTTTAATGTTGTCATATATTTAGCAATAATATTATATTACACAAAAAATAAAAACCCCTTTTCTTTCTTAGAATGTTACAAGAGGCATTGGAAAAATTTATGTTCATAGCTCCATCCAAACAAGAATATACATGGGAATAAATCTAACAAAGTAAAAGACTAAAAGACTTCTTCTTGAAAAGTACTGCTTTGTTAAAGATTGAATAGAATATTAGAAAATGTATTGATATTCATTATTCTTGTGAAAGAATGAATATTGTTAAAATGGCCATGCCTCCAGAGTTATTATAGAGCCATAACAAAATTATAGTAGCATATCTCACAGAATTAGAGAAAAATATTCTAAAGTTTATTTGGAACCAGAAGACACATGGAATACCAGACACATTTCTGAGTACAAACACAAGCAAGGGACATCACAATCTCTGACTTGAAATTGGACTGCAAAGCTACTGAGATTAAAAAAATCACCTTGCACCTGGGAAAGAAGAAGAAGATGACCCATGAAACAGTGGAACAAATTGGAATATAAAGAAACATCTTAAGCATACTCAGTCAACTTATCTTCAAAAATCGAACCAAACACTTTCACTAGAAAAATAATGACCTCATAAATGCTGTTTGAAAATCTGGCATCCCCATACCAAATGTTAAAACTAGACCCATGATTTTCTCCATGCACTAAACTATAATGGAAGTAGATCAAAGATACAATTACAAAAAACTAAACATTAAGTGTGCAAGATGATAGAATAAGAAGTCTTGATGAGATTCATAGAGGCTGATTTTATGAATAAAAACTCAATTGCACATAAAGCATTTCAAAGTATCAACAACTGTGACCTTTCACTAAAATGTTTTTGCACTGCAAGCGAGGCTACTCACAGGATGGAGAAACAACACATAGTGTGGGAACAAACATTTGCCAGCATTTTATCAGGGAAAAGACTAATAATTAGAATATATAAAGAAATGAAATAAAAACCAGATCTCCTAAATTTAAAGCTTTAATCCATAAATGTGTATCTTAAATGAAGAGAAATTTTTCAGATGAGAAAAGTTAAATGCCTAATTATATATATAAAAAAGATGTAACATCTCTTGTCATTGGAGAAACACAAATAATAGAATGCTAAGTTTCCATGCCACCCCTGAGAAATGCATGTTATCAAGAAATCAATCAAGAGCAAGTTTGGGGGATCTATGTAGAAAAAGTAAGCCTTCTACACTATAGGTGGGAGGGTAGATTGGTGAAACCATTGTCAAAATCACTCTGGAGATTTTTCAGAAAATTAAAATTTTGAACTTCTTTTCTCTTTTTAGTTCCATCTTGGTGAGATTTTTCATCCTTTGCTAGGATGAATAAATCCCCTTCCTCACTCTGAAGCAGTTTCAGAAGATAGACAGTGTAGCATTTTACAGAATTTAGTATGGAGTCAAATTTGACAGATGAGATATAATGGAAGAAATAAGATATGTAAAAAAGAGACAAGTAAAATTCATCCTTTTGAAAGTCAAAACTATACTTTCAAAACATGAACCCATTTTTAATTTTTCCTCTACTTGAGGAGCAGAATAAGCAATGAAAATTCCCATTTACACAGAAGATTGTTTAGCCATCCATTTCTTACCAGCAAATGAACTACTCTCCTGTAAATAGATCACTGTTTGACTATGGAACATGATTTCCAACATTGTTCAAAGGCATAGAATTACTACACAAAATGAGATTGTTCATGTGCTGACATTCTCTGTAGTTGTGGAAAGCTTTTCTACATTTCTTACATTCAAAGGTTTTTTTTTCCCAGTGTGGGATCTTTTGTTTATAAAGTGAGAACTTTATCAAGCAATCAATTTACCCATTTCTCATCTACATAGGGTTTTTCTACAGAGTGAATTTTTATATACACAAAAGCTACTACTATACCTGAAAAACATCCCAAATTGCTTACATAGATAGTAACCTTTGGTTTCAGCATTTCTGCATACTGAATGCCTTGTAACATTGTTTGTATCCATAGAAGTTCTACCCATTGTGAGTTCTTTTATGAATAATAAGGTTACCATTTTGACTGAAAGATTTCCCACATTGCTTACATACATATGGTTTCTCCCCAGTGTGAATTCTTTCATGTATAATAAGCTGACCACTTTGAATAAAAGATTTCTCATACCACTTACATACAAAGGGTTTCTCCCCAGAGTGAATTCTATTATGTGCTTTACAAATAGAGGCTGTATTGAATGCTTTCCCACATTTGATGCATACATAGGGATTCTCCCCAGTGTGGGTTCTATCATGTATTTTACAATCTGAGGCTCTCATGAATGCTTTCCCACACTTGTTGCATACAAAGGGTTTCTATGCAGTGTGAGTTCTATCACGTATTTTACAATCTGAGGCTCTCATGAATGCTTTTGCACATTTGCTGCATACATAGGGTTTCTACCCTTTGTGAATTCTTTCATGTGTAACAAGATTACATTTTTGCCTGAAACACTTTCCACATTGTTTGCATATGTAAGGTTTCTCCCCAGTGTGAATTCTTTCATGTACTTTAAAACCAGAGTTTGAACTGAATGCTTTCCCACACTTGTTGCATACAAAGCATTTCTCCCGAGTGTGAGTTCTATCATGTCTTTTATAATCTGAGGCCCTCATGAATGCTTCCTCACATTTGTTGCATACATAGCATTTCTCCCCAGTGTGTATCCTTTTATATCTTTGACACCTATTGCAGGTACTCAATGCTTTTCAACATTGCATGCATTGATATGTTTGCTTTCCAGTGTGAGGTTTTTCATGTTTTTTAAAGGACTTACTGTGAGAGAATGCTTTTGCACATTTCTCAGTTATATAGTGTTTTTCTTCATCATATTTTTAACTTCTTTTTCAACATGGTTTAAAGAACCAGAAAGATTCTCCCAGTTTGTTTGTACATATGAATTCCCAGAACTGAGAGTTCTTTCATGGATATGAACACTATTATGTATTGTGTAGGCTTTCACAATTTTCTTACCTACAAGGTTTTTCTGACCAAAGTGAGTTTCTTCACTAAGATCAGAGCTGTCCTCCCCACACTGCACATATTGACAGTGTATCAGTCCAGTCTTCCCTGATTTATGCATCTGAAAGGACTGGAAATCACTGTAGGTCTCTATGTCTTCATAACTTTTGTATTGCTGCTCTTCAGTTCTCAAAAAATTGTATTCATATCTATAAGAAATATGAAGAAAGATATCAATCACAGTGGAAGTGGCTCCATATTAACACTTGAGATTTGTGATGAAGTATTTGGTTTGATTCCTGCTAAGTAATACTGATGTTTACCTGACTCATTGCCCTGCAGAACATCTTTGAAAATACTATTCATTATAAAAAGAATAGTATTCATTTGGCAATTTTAAGTTGGTATATGATTCTAATGCATAATATTGTTTTTGGAGACTGGTAAAAATGACTATCAAATATTGATCTTTTTTAGCTTTTCAGGTCTTTATTTGCCCCCTTATCTATTTAGCCTGGTCATCTTTCTCATCTACAGAAAGTAAGGGTTTCTGGTCTTGTATTATGTCTCTTTATTTTTACTCTTCAAATATGATTTTAATTTCCCCTTTAAGAGAAAACCTGTGATATTTCCATTTCTTTGTCTGATTTATTTCAATTAAGGTCCAACCCTTTTTGTTTCTTAGGAAATGATATCATTGTTCCTTGTATAACACAATATTTTTCAGAGTAGAGTGTTAAACACAGGTCTTAGACTGAATTACATTTGCTGATCTACTGTTTATTTTTTTGAGAGAGATTCTTATTTGCCATCAACTTGCTCAGTCTGAACTTGAAGTAGTCATCCTGTTAATTCAACCTTCCAAAATGCTCGGGTTGCAAGAATGCACCACCACACTGAGTTGATTCCACATTTGCTTTACCCAGGCATCTAGTGATGGGCATCTGGGCTCTTCCCAGAGCTTAGATACTGTGAGTTGATTCTTATATTAGAGAATGCAAATGCCATTTCATATGTTGCATTGAACAACACATTGTGTGCATCACTAACATTTGATGATTTTATTATATTTGACAATATACTGAGAGAATCATTGCACATAATGACACAGTACAAACCACTCAACAATGAAGAGGGAGAGGCAGGTGGATCACTCTGCTTTCAGGCCAGTATGGGCTACCCAGTAAGTTCAAAGTCAACCTGAAATACGGTATAAAGTAAGGGTTCAAAAGTAAAAAAAATAAGTATATAGCAATGGATGTGCATGTAGAACAATAAGAAACATATTATTTTACTTTTCAGACCTCTGAATATTGATTGCCATGTTTGTATTTTATGTATCCATCAATAATGTATGAGAAATTATAAACACAAACAGCACAATGTTCTCTAAGATATTTCCAAATTACTTATTACTAAAATTTTCAAGTTACTTATTATAACACTAGCATTCATTTGTATTTTGAATATTAAATTTTGTGAAAAAATTTTTAGGTCATGCAAGTCTCAGCATTCACATATATACATGCAAGGATATTTGAACATGAGTTTCTATCAAAACTCACAATTAGCTCATTTCCTACATATTAGAGCATAGTATTGAAATTTACTCTTCTACATTTCCATGATGATGTTGAAGGCAATTTTTGCACTGATAGATTAGGTAGTGTTATTTACATAGTTATTTACATAGGTTCATAGTATCAACACTACCTGTGGTTCCTAATTTCAAATACTTTTCTATGTATTTCTAGATAAAACAAAATACAATAAATGTATATTTTGATATTTTTCTGAGCTCAAATGAAGTGTAACATGATCGCATTTAAAGTTGCTTTGTTATATTTATGCTCACAGCCTGACACTTAAGAAATATTCTCTTTCTCTTATGTGTCAATCACCTTAGATTTCTTGAGCAATGTTTGTCCTCTTCTTTAATTTGTTGATTATGACATATTCTTCCTGTATTGCAGACATAGAAATAAAAAAATCACTGTTACATTACATTAAAACTTCACTAGTTCCTCTTATATTCATGGTATAATATAAGCAGGCCTGAGATATCTAAGCAAATGTTATAGTTATCAATTTTGTTAAACTATATCACTGAGCAATAATTAATGCTGCTAGTATAAATAAATAAAATTTTTCATTCTTACTTGTCACTGTAATATTCATATATGTTTCTCACATCACATCTCTGTAGAGCTTCTTTTGGAATGGAGTCAGCAAATCCCACTCTGCTGGGGTGAACTTCACAGCTACATCATCAAAGGTCACTGTCTCCTAAATAATTACAAGCATCCTGAATTTGAGACACACACAATCTGATATTTCTCAGCTCTGGTCATAAGTAGTCTAAATGATGGTCATTCTTTCAAGTACTAACTGCATGTCATTTTCATTGAAATTAAGTACATTCAAATATTATATAGTCTCTCAGTAACACTCAAGCTTGCAATCCCAGAACTGTAGCATGGCTTGTCCTACATGGCCACCTATACTTTATTTTTCACATAATTTAAAACAGAGTTAAAAGAGGAAGCCTACAAACCACTATTCACAAAACACCTGGCTATTCATAACATTGAGATCATCTTTCCTTCTGGAGAGCATTTATAGTTTTGAAACTTGTTTATCAGATTTTCAGTTGAATATGAAAGAGATTTAAGAATTACTAAAATTTAATGAAAATAAGGGTTTATTTGACCATCCCATCTACAAGGAAATTAGGGAAAGGGAAGTTATAAACCTATAGCTCAGGGACACCAAATTATCTCCTTGTACTTGAACACTAGAAATTCTACTAGGGTGTAAAGGAAGATAAGTAGGAAAGAATATATATGAAATTTTTGAAATGCAATGAAAATCCAGGTACAGCAATGTAGCTGGTAACTAAATACAGAAGGAAGTGTTCAGTCCAATGGAATAATACTTGCCTGTTCTCGCAGCACTTGAAAGGCTGATGTGAGAGGATTACTATGAATTTCAGGATTGCCCATGTGTACAGTGTCCAGCCTTAGTTATGTAATAAGTACAGTTCAGACTACAAAGTGAGGCCATTCATCAAACTCCCTCACCAAATGAAAATTAAATTTACAAATCATGCCTTTGCACCAGGGAATGTATCTTGGTGGTACAAGCACCTGACTGATAGGTGCAAGAGCCTGAGTTCACTTTCCAATACCAAAAAGAAACAAGCTAAACGTTCCTTTGATTTATTCAACAATTGTACATGAAAGTTAGAAAAAAAGCCTACAAACATTAGTACTTTTTCTATGGAAACATTTTGCATAATAAACATGAAAAACATTCAAAGTTCAACATTTGTATCAGTGGACAAATGTATCTCAGGAAAGGAAGACAATCTCCAGTGCATCCACATGAAAGTAGAATATTGTTTCATGATTCAGCTGATATTATGCCCTTTGGAAAGAAGCACAATGTGCTTCATTTACATTCAGAGAGACACAGGTGTGTCCTTAGAAATTTGGACTGTACAATCTCCTCACCTATGTGCATTGGTGAACTATTGAAATGGGAAAGATAAACACAAATTGCTGTTCAACGTATAGTAAAATACACTCAGTTAATCAAAAAGTTTCCTCAGAAGAAAATCAAGCATCTATGAAAATTGGAAGCATCTATGAAAATTGGAAGAAATTGAAATCTATGAAGATGGTAATTAAACAAGAAATCATTGATTGGGAACACAATACAAAGATTTTACATACAAAGTTAAGATGAATGAGTGCAAACCTAAAAATAAACAAACACTTGTTTGACTCAGAAGAAATACTGAATTGAAAAGAAATTCTAAATCACACTTGTGAAAATCACCAAACAGTATTGAAATGTGGAAGAACAAAACAATAAAACTTATTAAATCAACACTCAGCTCCTAAACTCCACAAACTCCTTTACTATCGAATTTATGAACATCCACAGACAAGGTACTTCATTCTAATGTCTAGAAAAAGCTTTGTGCTATTGTACCTGGGAATACAGGTGATTCTTTTCAAGTGAAATGAAACAGTTCAAAACTATGACCAAGAGACTAAATGAGAAAGTACTTTGAACATGATTCACAAACAAGCCTTTGTGAACAACAGTGAGAAATGACTACAAAATATTTCTCTGTGAAATTGCAATTGTAGTTTCTGAAAACTTAAAGGGAAGAAGCTAAAAGAACAGTCTCCCTTAAAAAGCACACATTGAAAACATTGGAAAATTTCCAATGAGAGTTGTCAACAATCATGCAATAATACCTTCTGTCCTGAGGGATTTTATCATCTGGTTACTTTAATTCCATTCCAAAGTCTCAATGAGGAAACTTTCTGAACACACCTGAGACACTCACTGTTTTTATTAAATCTAAAGCAATAAAATTGATAATAAACATTTTATTTAAATGATTAAAACAATAAATTGTAATACAGGTACTTATTGATTTATATCTGTTTCTGTGTCATCAGACATGAAATTGTAAGAGAGTATCCATATTATGTAGTGATATGGAAATATCAGTGCAAGAAATCCACAGCTAACAGGCACCAAAAGGGGAACAAGTCAACCTATCCTGAGAGAAGGTGATATTTTCTGGAGAAGTGGTCACATTAAAAGGGACTGAGAGAGCAGGTTTCAGAGCTGATTCATAGCTAGAAATTTAGGTAATGGGCAAATACTTTCACCACTTGCAGAACAGTGGTAATTATGTGCACACTGAGGAGGATAGATTAAAAGAAAGCTGTGCAAAAAGACATACTTGGGTGTCACTAAGACAACAAAATCTAATGAAGATACATTAGCTTGATTTTCTTCCACATGTACAATCAGCAGTTCTTTAAAAACAAATTTCATTCCTTAATACAGATCCCACTACACAGAGCAACCAAGTACATAAACAGAAACAGGATTGGAAGAGAAATATCAGGCTTTTAGAAGTATATACGTAAGAATTCAAAACAACTCCATCATTAACTGCAGTTCAGTAAGGTAGAGCAATCTTTAAAGTCACACATAAAATCAGCACAATAACAATTCAAACCAGTATACCAGTTGGATTCTATCAAGTGTTTTACCACAGAAAGGGATAGCACCCTGTCCTCACAACAAGCCATGAAGTATTTACACATGTGGCCCATGTACAAAGCAGCAATACAGAAGGTAACATTGTCAATGGAGTGGAAGTCATACAAAGCAGGTTTTTACACAATACTGGAATGAAGTTAGAAATGAAAAGAAGAAACAAATTAATAATACTCTTAGAATGAGATATGAAATCACGTTTTTAAATAACTTGTTTCCAAAATCAGCTTGAATAATTATTTCACATTCCATGACAATGAATGTACATATTGAATTATTTGTTACTCAAAATCGATGCTTCAAAATATATTAAATGCAATGCATGTTCTGAACATTACTGACCACAGGGCAGAGTGAAGCTCATCAGTGTGGCTGTGAGCTCAGTGCATTTCCTCACTCTGCACTGCAGTCTTTGGGAAGTTTGAGCCTATGACTTGCCATCCTCATTACAGGCCCATTCCTGAGCCTCTGGGACTTGAGTTCCCAGAGAGAACTAGAGAAAGCTGCTGCAATATATATATATATATATGCCAATCGCCCCACAAAAGGCAGGATATTTCATAGCTCTATATTTGTGAAGATTCTGAACAACAATAGAGAAGAAACACTTAAAAATAGTAGAGGCATTATTGAGTAATTAATGTAATTAAATACATTAAAATCTAGAGAAAAACCATCCTACAGTGATGGCAATGGACACAGGAAACACACAAGAAACAAAATAAAATTATCAGATAATAAGTTAGAATGCATACAAATATATACTGTTTCAAATAAGTGTTTGTCATGAAAAAATTAAATTTCCAACTAAAATTTAATAGGATTTCTAACATAATGTACCACAGAAAATATCCCTGGATTGAAATAGATATATGCCATAAAATATGTATCAGGAACAAACACGTGGATTGAAAATTATGAGCATTTTACCATATGCCACTCACTAGACACAGTTTCAAAAACATGGAAACCACATGTGAAATATCTATAAAAAGCACAAAGTGTGTCATTTAGCATGCCCTTTTCAAAAATGTGCAGTATCAATCAATGATATATAATGATTATATGACCAATGGTGGTTCTCTCTCTGCACTCACATAAAAAATTCTTTTACAAGCCTGGAATATAGTTCAGCAGCACTGTGCCTGCCTGGTAATGTGAGATTGTGAGTTTGATACCAGTTATAAAAAACTGAATGTGAACATGAATTGTTTATTTCAAAGAGATCAGTTTGTGTTTTTACCAGGCAGCCCCTTTGCAAGTTGTTCTTTACCACATTATTTCACCTTCCATTATTTAAAATCCTATCATAACATCCAAATTTTAGCACTATAAGATATAGAAGCTAATGCATTCCACAGTTTATTCATTTATCACATGACTCTAGATATAAGACAGTAGTTTACACATGCCTGGCAAGGTTCCTAACAATTATGTTCATCATAGAAAATGTTAAAATGTGTTTAAAAATTTACTTATGATAATCTTTTAAAAAATACTTGTGAGATTTTTAAACATCCTAAAATGACTGGAAGTCTGACGGTATGCTCATTAATTTTGGAATTCACTATCAGGCAATGTAGATTAATGTGAAGGCTACAATTTTTCTGCTTGAGACCTTATATTTAAACTGTCATTTAATTTAGCAGGGTTAGATGTCTCTGACACTTCCTATGATTTCAATAAAATATCCATCAATGTACCTGACTTTCCACTACATCACAAGGGAATCCAGAATCATGAAAACTAATCTTTCCAGGAGGGCAGAATGAGAGCTGCATGCAGCCCCTCCCTCCCTTCCTTGTGAGGAGGCAAGGACTTAGCATGGTAAATTTTCCATAATAGCCCTTTCCTTCTCAATGGTTCAAAGTTAATCACTTGTGGCTTACTAATCTTTTCAAAGTAAGGTACTCCACTAGACACTCCTGATGCTTAGACATCTACTGTCATATTTTGTGTTTGAAGACACCTAGGTTATTAAGAAAGACATGTCTACATGTGAGTTCCTGTGGTGAGGAAGCATGACCTATGAGATTATACCTGGTGCATGGCCTCTGCCTCTCAGGCTTTGCTGAAGAATCTGCCCTGGAAAGTTGAAGATTTGATTCTGAGAACATGAGCAAATCTCAGGTCAATATCCCAAGGCAATGGCTAACATCTCTTGTCATGCACAGAAACTAAGAGCCTTGTTTTCCCCTTATTATTCCACCCATGTCATAATGATTGTTGTCAAGCACATTCAATTTGAGTCATTTGCCATGTGCTATAAACCAGGTATCCACAAAGAAGTGTAGATCTTTAAAAATGTTGTTGGAGATTCATACTCATCATGACACACACCACAAGTAATCAATGCAAAGCACTCATCTTTATTAGCTAAGAATTCCCTTCACAGATCTACATATGTAGGAATGATTATCTTATTCTTTTAAATCGTTGCAGGAGAAAAAGGAAAACTTTTACCCAAAAAAGACCTATAGCAACCAGAAACACTTCCTCAGAAAGAAAAGATTCACAAAATTACCCATATTGAGACACAATCTTTCCAATATTCTGCAGCTTGTCATTTTCAAGAGTACTGCATCATCTTCATGGATTTAAAGCAATAATTGACATCATGAAAAAAATCAAATATGCCCAAATCTTATTTTTAAATAGGAAAGTTAATCACAAATTATCCCATATGAGTTGTTCATTTTTCCTCTGCATTGTTTCCTTCCCCATTCTACTTGAGTGTGCCCCAGGTGCTCTATCTAGTGATTTTCATGCTCTGTTAATCTTTTTGAACTCTTTCCATATGCTCACAAAAATACACAGGTAGTCAGCACTCTAATAAGTCCTAGGTGTCTTAGAAGCTCCTCAGTTAAAAAGCTGAAACTTCCAAAAGTTTGAAGCCTTCTGAGGGTGAATCACATCACTCAATTGAAAAGATAAACCTGAAGCTTTTTTTACAGAGATGACATTAATGATATATTACAGAAATACTTATTATGTCTACTCCTAACTCTAATGTCTAACCACTGAGATCAGTTTCTGCTAATTTAAAATTTCATTTTATCCTCTTGTCTGGGGAATACATGTCAAGCTGTATGATCAGATTGGACTAAATTGGTATGATAATGATAGAAAAATCCAGGGAAACAAAGACACAAAATACCCACAGTGGTGTTCACATTTCCGAACAGGATTGCACTGCTCTCCTGATAGAGCTGCTCAGGAAAAACAGGTGAATACAGCTCTCCAAACTGGAAACAACTGGGCAAGGCTCATGTTCTGCAAAGGACATTGTGATGATGGGAAGGAATGACACAAAGGTGGCATTTGAGTTTCAAAAGGAAAATGACTTGATCAACATGAAAGTAACTGAAAACAACATGGATTGAATATGCACAAAAAAATCTGATGTTGCAAACACCATCGCTAAGCATTAGATTTTTTTCAACCTGCTGAATACAAAATGCCTTGGTCTGCATTTCAGATACAACAAAAAGACAAATTTATAATACAACACTAATCATCACAGGTACCTTACTGATCTGTGAGTCACTGATTCTTCACCCATGATGTCCTTTTTTCTGAGACTAGAGACTCATTTCTGTATCACCCAACATGAGCATATAAACTTTGCATTGTGCCATGTATCACTATTAGAAATTATGTGTCAACTTAAAAGTTCAATGTAAGTTTAAAATGCAAACATTTTTCTTCATTATCTAAGGGTCCATTGGACTTTAGAAAAGATAATTTAGGATAGACTTGAACCCTCAATGTGCATCTCATATTTAAAAAGCTCTTGTTCAGTTATCCATGTGGGAGGCTTGGCTTTTAAACACTGCTAACTTTTCCAATGTACTGACATTAAGTTTGTACATGACCATGACTCAGTGTTGCTTCCTTTACCCCAAAATAAAAACCTAGGTGAAGTTTCATGATATAAAAATGAAAACACTCATCCAGGCATGGTAGTGCACACCTGAAACCAAGCACTACAATATAGGATGCATGAGACTCTTTAGGCTTTTTCCCTCATAACACTTGCCTCAACTCATGCTTTTACTCTATAAAAATTGCTAGAAAATACCGACTCATTAGCAATCTTCTTGGGACCCCTTCTTTCTCTCTGACAGAGGCTTTCTTTCACTCAATAAATACATCTGCTCTTAACCTCTGTTGTTCCTGAAATTCTTTGTTAAACTTAAGAGAACATTAACTTGTATTGGACATATAGGAGGCTGAGAGTTTCCTCCCCCAATATCAAACTCAACAGTCAATGTGCTGGCAAGGTCTCAATGCTTCTTGCCACCTTGAACAAAGAGATAAGACCTCATCTCAAAGTGCAATAAAACTTTTTAATTTTATTTTAAATTTTTTATTTTAAAATTATTTTTTTAATTTCTCAAGTTTGGGAGGATGTAGGTAAGGGTCATATTTCTGAGGTCAGTCACTGGAAAATAAGAAACATCATATGTGCCTTGAAATCTTTGGTGTCCAGCAGAAACTCCTTCCTATGCTATTTTAGTTGTGATGTCCCACATATTTTCAAACCTCCAATACTAGTGTTCTAATTTCCCATCTTACATCAGAGATGATTAGAAGAGCTGATCAGTAGAAAGAGAAGAATTGTTTATCATGACTGTTTCGCTCTTTTCTAAAGGCATGTGAGCCTTTTCTTACTTTCATACCTATCAGGCAGACAATCCCTCAGTGCTGTCACACTAGGTCAAGCTCACCTCAGAAGTCCTTTACTGTTCTGGCTGCTGACAGGGCCTCCCTCCACATGCTTTTCTGTCCCATTTCCTTCTAATCACCTTGGCATTTCTTATTCAAAAAGAACTTGTGTTCTTATTCTTTACTGCTCATGCAGATCCTTACTATGTGAATAAACCCCTACTTTAGCAAAAAGTCCATCTAAGTGTTTCAATTGTTTTTTATGCCTTTTTGAGACAGGGTCTCACAATGCAGTTGAGGATGACCTTGAACTCACTTCATAGACCAGGCTTGCCTTAAGCTTGAAAGAATAATCAAGAATCAGCCTCCAGGGTGCTGGGATTAAGGGCGTGTGCCAGAGGTCCCACTGAGGGTTTTATATTTTAGGACAAAGTATCAGCATAGCCAAAAGGCTGCAGAAATACTTTCACATTTGACATCCATTTCCATTTCCACTCTCATATTTATCACATCTCTACATCCCCATAGACAGCAGTTTCCTGTGTTTCTCAGTGTGTGATTAACAAACAGCAATTACAGGAAGTTTTGTTCTGCAGGTATTTTCGCCTCACAATCTAAAGTATTACCATCTCTTAAATACTTTGCAAAATCTAAACTCTAAGATAAACCTTGCTTCAGTAAATCGTTTGTAAGAGATTGTTTATTTACTTAGTTTATAAATAAGGCACTAACTAAGGAAAGGGCCTGAGGTGAAGATGCAAAATTAAGGGCTTTGATAAAGAATTAAAATGAGAATAGACAATGAGCTAAGGCTTTCAATGAGCAGGGAATTTTCTGCCCAAAATAAAATGCAGATTCCTGCCTAGGAAGGTGACTTGCAGCTGCTAATTGCTAAACTCCTGAATAATAGAAATGTAAATACAGACAGGTAGCTTATCTCTAAACCCAGTTTCCTGCAGACCACACAGGCTGAAGAAATGCATTAGAGAAACTGGCCTTATAGCAGTTCTTTTTTCTGGGTGCTGTGATTCAGGACTCTAATCTCTTCTCACTGGTTGCTGGTGGAGGATGGCCTAGAGTTCAAAGCCAGGCCAGACTACACAGATAAACTGTGAATTCAAACAATAAAAAAGAAAAGAAGAAAGAAAGATAGAGAGATAGAAGGAGGTTAATTCCAAATCCACAGAGCCACGTGTACCTGGCTGGCTAACTACTCATGTGAGAAGCATTCAGAGAGTCAAGGTGCTCTTCTCATTTCTTATTTTGGTTACAGAACTGTACGCTCAGTGTTGCCAGATTATGGGTTGTGTTTATGCAGTAACATCATTCAAATAGACTCCTCACATCATGAATTCAAATGACATTTTTTTTCATGTTGAGGAACAACTCAGGTTTACCCACAAACATTTCTTGCCCCAAACAAAGCTGTGCCTGGGGCTGCCCAAAAAGATGTTCTTGGCTTACAGTGGTTCTACCCATTTCCTTCCAAAATTCACACCATTCCATCCCATTCCCAGCTCTAGTACCATCAAGTTACCATTTTGATTCTTGAGGGTGTCCAAGATCCTTTGCAGTCCTCAACAAGAAGTCACAGAAACTAGAGGTGCACTAAGCTCCAGGGTCTCAGCACTGAATTCACTTCTGCACTAGGAGTGGGAAGAGCCCTCCTCCCTTGGCCCACCTGATTGGGTGTGCAACTAGACCCACCTTTATCAGTGATTGGCTCCAGGGCCCATCTATCTCCTGTGAGGTCACCCTCACCTGCCAGGATTAATACTTCCATTTAAGGGCTTAATTTCTGGCTTTTCAGAGATGTCCTGCATTTCCTTAAGGGCTCAGTGCCCTCTCCTGAAGCTGGGTCCTAAATGTTCCCAGGTCAGTGTCCTCCAGGCCAGGTCAGATCAGGGCCAACTAGAATGGGTAGGAGTTCTTGTCAAGAATGTGGCCATAAGCTTTATTGCTGCAGATTTGCACAGAATCTCTCTCAGTCTGCTCATTTTCATTGAACTAATATGCATCCAAGTGTAATCCATTACATTGTGATTGAGGAAAGTACACATAAACAGGAAAAGGTTTCTGGGATAAAGTAAAGATGGACAAAAATCAAACAGGCCAAATGCTTTAGAAAAACTTCATACTGTATAAAGTTTCATAAAGCATACCTAAATTTTGAAGATAAACCTAACCAAGCATGAGATTCACAACTATTGGTGAAACAGTGTCCCACACTTAATCCACTAGATCTATTCCTGGTATTGAGTGTGGGTTAAAAAAAAAAACACTTTAGAATGAAAGTGAAAACATTTTTGGAATTTATGTATATGTTCCATTCTAGGGTCATTATAATACCTCATTAGCCTGTTACCTAATTTTGACTTGACTTCATATCTAAGGTTGCTTTTAACAAACCCATAAATTTTAGATCTGAATTACATACAGCATGAAAGAAAATCTAATGAAGCTGATATAGGAATTTGCAGGCAGGCAATAGTAACTGAGTTGGGATCTCAGTGCCTGGCACAAGGTCCAAGGAAAGGGCTTTTTTTGTCTCTTTAATAAATACAGTCAGGAACAAAGGTCCTCCATTACATGGCCACTACCTTCACACAGGTAGCTATCTGACCTCATTTCTTTTCTTTCTTCCCAACTAAGTGTTTTCATTTTCTATTTCTTTTTTTTAAATTTTATTTTACAGAGAATAAAGCAAAAGAGGACAGAATAAAGCAGATCAGCACACAATAATGCAAACAACACAATTCACAACAAGATAATTGGATATCAACAGTAGCTATCATAATGTCTCTTTCTTTGAAATAGTGGAGCATAGTTTCACACACAATAATATCAAACATAACAAAATAGAATAAAACCATTCAAGAGAATGAAAGTATTACAAGGCATTCTGAACCAAATAACAGAAGATGAACAATGGCTACTTTAATATCTCATTTTCATAAAAATTTGTTTATACTATTATACATATTAAAATCCAATAAGGCACAGCATGAAAGAACCAATGGCAATAGAACAAAAGCATGTTAGGACTTCAAAGCAAGATGATATTAAATAAGCAATGTCTTGTTTCCTCTAAAGTAGCTTTTCATACTATCACACATAATAAGGTCAAACAAAACAGAATAAAACATTCCAACCAATGAATGAAAACATTAGAAAACTTCAAAGCAATATGATGGAGAACCATGATAACCATAGAATCTTATATATTTTTACCATTTTTTACACTAGGGAGACTATATGGTGTTTATACATGTGAGTTTGATTTATTTCCCTTATGAGTAGGGTCTCAAGTTGCATCCATTTATTTATAAATATCTCCATGTGATCATTCTTTATAGCTGAGTAGTACACCATTATATAAATGTACCATGGTATTTTTATCCATTCCTCAGTTGATGGGCACTTAGGTTGTTTCTAAGATCTGGTTATTACAAATTGTGTTGCTATAAACATTGTGTGGTGTAGGGAGCAGCTCAAGACAATTGCTGCCATCCCACCCCTCCTGCCTGAGGGCATTCTATGTGTCAGAATATGTTACCCATGATCCTCTCTTGCATTTTCCGGATATGACGAGGGCCCAGTCATGGTTACCATGCACCCCTACCTAGTCACAGCTTCTTGCTTCTCCTTAACTTCGGTTGTCCTTATTCGGGTAATGCAACCTGCCTACCCTGCCTGGCTCCATGTTTCACCCCCCACTTATAAAAACCCTGTATGCTTCCTCAATAAACGAGACTTGATTGGAATTGCTCAACTTGTCTCCGTCTCTCTCTCCTCTTGCCCCTGCCCCTACCCCATTCCCTCTCCAGGTGAGACCCACAGACTGATCCGCGGGTCAGATCAGTGTGGTATGATGTTTTCAGTTCTTCTTGGAATATGCCTAGGAGTGGAAAGGCTGTGTCAAATGGGACTTCCAAACCCAGCTTTCTGAGGAATCTCCAGACTGACCTCCACAGTGGTTGCACCAGTCTATACTCCCACCAACAGTGCAGAAGGGTTGTTTTTCCCACAGCCTATCCACCATATTTGTTGGTATTTTTCTTGATCCTGGCCGTTCTTTCCAGAGTGAGATGGAAACTCATTGTTGTTTTAAATTACATTCCTCTAATGACCAATGATGATGAACATTTTTTCATATATTTATTTTCCATTCATATTCCTTCATCTGAGAATTGTACATTCATCTTGGATGCCCATATTTGAATTGGGTCTTTGATTTTCAGGGGTCTGATTTTTTAAATTATTTATGAATTCTAGGGTCATTCCTTTGTCTGAAGGACTGTTCACTAACATTTTTTCCCAGTTTGTGGGTTTTCTTTTTGGTTTTCTGTAGATTTCTTTCAACATGCAGAAACTCTTTAATAAGGTGTGATTCCCAGTTATTGATTCTGGGAAGTATTTCCTGTGCAGTTTGTTTCTTGTTCATGAATTCTTTACCTACCCATATGTCTTTGAGATTTTTACCTATTTGTCTTCCAAAAGATTTAGTGTTTCTGCTTTAATATTTAGGTCTTTGATACATTTAGATTTTAGTTTAGTGCATGGTACAGGTATGGATCTCATTTTATTTTTCAGCATATGGATATCCAGTTTTTCCAGCACCATTTATTAAAGAGACTATCGTTCTTCCAGTGAACATGTTTGGCCCATTTTTCAAAGATAAAGTGGTTGAGTGTGTTTGCAGTTTTGATTGCATCTTCTAGTCTTCCATTGATTTTCAGATCTGCTTTAATTCCAGTAACATGTTGATTTTATTATTGTAGCTTTGTAGTATAACTTCAAGTTAGGGATTGTGAAGCCTCCTGCCTTGCCTTTGCTGCTTAGAATTACCTTTGCTATTCTAGGTCTCTTCTGGTTACAGATGAATTTTATGACTGATTTCTCTAGATTTATGAACTATGTTAGTGGTATTTTCATTAGGATTGTGTTGCATCTGTATGTGCATTTCAGAAGAATGGCCATTTTCACAATATTTATTCTCCCTATCCAGGAACAAAGGATGTTTTTCCATTTGCTGAGATCATGTTCAATTTCTTTTTTCTGGGTATTATAATTTTCCCTGTACAGGTCTTTTTCTTCTTTCATTATATTAATTCCTATGCATTTCTTTTTTTTTTTGGATGCTAGTGTAAATGTAGTGGCTTCTCTTTTTTCTCTTGGTGATATTTTTGTTATTGTATATGAATTCTTTTGATTTTGAGTATTGATTTTGTATCTGGCTCTGTTGCTGAATTTATTTATTATATCTAGTAGTCTTTCAATGGAGTGTTAGGGGTTTTCTATGTAGAGTATCATGTCATCTGCAAAGAATGATAGCTTAACTTCCTCATTTCCTATCTTTGCTCCTTTTATTTCTCTCTCTTGTCTAATTGCTCTTTCTAGTATTTCCAGTACTATGTTGAATAGAAGCAGTGATAAGTCATATCCTTGTCTTGTGCCTGATTTCAAGGTAAAGGCCTTAATTTTTTGACCATTAAATATGACACTGACTATTGGTTTGTCATAGATGGGCTTTATCATATGAAGGTAAGGACCATCTTTTCCAACTCTCTGTAAGGTTCTTATCATGAACGGGTGTTGGATTTTATCAAAAGTTTTTCTGCATCTCTAGAAATGATCATTTGATTCTTACTTTTGGCTCTATTGTTATGGTGGATTACATTTATTGATTTACTTATTTTGAACTATCTCTGCATGCTTGAGATTAATCCCACTTGGTTATGGTGTGTAATCTTCTTGATGTTTTGCTGCATACTGTTTGCCAATATCTTATTGAGAATTTTTTCATTTATGTTCATTAGGGAGATTGGTCTGTAGTTCTCTTTTTCAGTTGTGTCTTTCTCAGCTTTTGGTACTAGAGTAATTTTTGCTTCCAGGAATGACTTAGGGAAAATTTCTTCCATTTCAATTTCATTGAAGAGTTTGAGAAGTGTCGGCATTATATCATCTTTGTATTTCTTGTAGAATTGTGCAGTGAATCCATCTGGGACTGGGTTCTTCTTTGTTGTTAAGGACTTAATTAGATTTTCAATTTCATTAATAGAAATTGGGTTATTCAGCAGTTTTACATCTTGGTCCAGCTTTGGTGGTGCACATGTTTTTAGGAATCTGTCCATTTCTTCTGTGTTATCAAAGCTATGAGAGTAGAGGTTTTCAGCATAGGTGTTGATGATCTTCTGTATTTCAATGGAATCTGTAGTGATTTCACCTTTTTCATTCTGTATTGCATGAATTAGAGTCTTTTCTTTCCTTTTTTAAATTAGGTTGGATAGGGGCTTATCAATTGTCTTTATGCTTTCATAGAACCAAGTTGTTGATTCATTGATTCTTTGTATTGTTTTCTTAGTGTCTATTGCATTAATTTCTGCTCTAATCTTTATACATTCCTCCCTTCTTTTGCCTTTCAGCTTGGCTTGCTCTTCTTCTTCTAAAGGTGTGGTATCAGTTTTTTATTTGTGTACATTCTATTTTCCTAATGTGGGAAATCAGTGCAATAAACTTTTTCAGAGTACTGCTTTCATTGCATCCAACAGATTCTGGTAAGTTGTATGTGTATTTTTGTTTGCTTGTAGATAATGTTTAATTTCTTCATAAATTTCTCCTGTGTCTCATTGATAGCTCAAGAGTTTGTTATTGAATTTATACATGTTTGTGGGGTTTTTACAGTTACTTTTATCATTAATTTCTAGTTTCATGGCACTATATTTACTTAAATATGTTCTGTGGGCTACTATATGGTCTATTTTAGAGAATGTCCCATGTAGTGCTGAGAAGAATGTATATTGTTGGATGGAACACTCTGTACACATCTATCAAGTCCATTTGTCCACATATGTGATTCAGTTGTTATTTCTTTGCTGATTTTTTGTCTAGTTGATCTGTCCCTTTGTCTCAATGATGTGATAAGGTCTCCTGTTATAATTGTGTTATTGCTTATTTGATTTTTCATTTCTGTTAATACTTGTTTAGTGTAGATGGGTGCTCTGGAATTTGGTGCATGTATGTTTAAGATTGTTATGCCTTCCTCTGGAAGTTATCCTCTAATGAGTATGTAGTGATTTTCTTTAACTCTTCAGACCATTTTTGGTTTGAAGTTCACATTGTTTGCAAACAGAATAGCTACCCCCACTTTTCTGAGTTCCTTTTGCATGAAGTATTGTTTTCCATCCTTGGACTGTCATTCTATGAATTTCTTTTTGGGTTTGATGGGTTTCTTATAGATAGCATATGGTTGGATATTGATTCTTGATCCATTCTGCCAATCTGTTTCTTTTAATTGGTGAATTGAGGTCATTTACATTAATGGTTAATTACATTACATTACATTAATAATGTTATATATTGTTTTATTGTTGACATGTCTGTCTACTGTTGTATCCTCACCTTTCTATTCTGTTTAATTGTCTGTCTTGCTTAGTGGATTTTTCCTACGTGTATGTAGAATGTCTTTGAGTATTCTTTGCAGGGTTTGTTTGGTGATCATGAAGTTCTTCAGCTGTTCTATTTTCTTGGAAGTATCTTATTTCTCCCTCCATTTTGAAGGACATTTTTGCAGGGTACATCAATCTGGGTTGAAAGTCATTTTCCTTAGGATCTGAAATACTTTACTGCATGCTCTTCTTGACTTCACTTTTTGTATTGAGAAGTTTGCTGTGAATCTGATAGGTTTTCCTTTAGAGGTGATCTGTGATTTCATTCTAACAGCTTTTAACATTCTGTTCTTATGTTGGATTTCTGGGATTGTGATTAATATGTGTCTTGGTGTAGCTTTATTTTGGTTATGGCTATTTGGATTTCTACATATTTCACTAATCTGTATGTCAGTTTCCATTCTCATGCTAGGAAATTTTCAGCTATTACTTCTGTAAACGGCCTCTTGATATGATTTGTGCTGTCCCCTTGTTTTTCACTTATCCTTTTTAACCTTATGTTGTTTTTCTTTGTATCATCTTGCAACTGTTGCATTGTTACTTCCTGATTCCTTGTTATTTTAAAAAGATCTTTCCTTTCCTGTTCTCTAGCTGTATTCTTATCTTTGAGGTCTGAAATTCTAACTTCATTTTTGTTGAGGAGGTTTTGTCAACATTCATAAGAATTTTTGATTTCCTGTATATCTCTTTGAATCTGCTTCATATATTCTGATTGCTTCTTATACTGTTCATTCAGGGATTCTATCTTTTTGGTTTGTTCCTCTAATTTTTTAGCTGTGTCTTCTTTAGATGCATTCACTATTTCTTTCACTACTTTTATCATTTCTTCTTTTAACTTGGAGATTATTTCTGATTTGAGTTCCTTTATAGCTTCCTCTACTTGCTTCTTTATTTCAGTTGATATCATTTCAGGTATTTCACATGTGTGCCTAGTGTTTTCTTCTATGTACCTGGCTCCCAGGCTTTCCTGGGATGGGCTGGAGTTTTGAGATTGCATTTTGGTCTTTTGTTTTGTCATTTTCCTATATTTCTTTGTTTTAAGTGATGTTCCAAAATTTTCCCTGGCTGTGTTGGAAATAACCTCCTGCACCCCAGCTCCCTGAGTCATGCTGCCTTGTCTCCCCTTGTGGCACAGGCCTTATTCCTGTCTTAGTGAGGGCCTAACTCCTCTCTTGGTGCAGGCCTTGTCCCCTGGTTGAGCAAAGGTCACTGGGCATGGTCCACTCAATCCCATGAAACCTCATCAGGTGAGTGCAGTGTCCTAGGGGGCTGATCTGGTACCCAGCCACTGAGAATGATGTCCCAAACTGTCACTGGGCCTGCGCTGGACAGCTGGAACTCACCTGGCCACCCAGGCCTAAATCCCCTCTCAGCATGGGTCTAACTCCTCTATTGGCATGGGCCTGGTTCCCTAGTTCCATTTTCTGTTTCAATCTTGCTATCTCTAAGCCCTTCATTTTATGAATGTAACATCCCCTGATTTACTATAGGGCAGTGGTAGGGTGTGCTCCACCACCTGTGAGTAGGTCAAGTAGAAATCATTTCTCTCTTCTTTTTTATGGATTCCAATTTTTGAGCAGCCAAAAATACTTTTATTTTACTATTTATATTCTTGTAAAAAAAGAAAAATATCACTGCTAAATTTTTGCTTTTGTCCACAGCTACATTCCTTGTCATTGTGAGTCCCTGAGCTAAGTTTCTTCCAAATTAACAGGTTCAATCATTTTCTCTGTAATGATCACTGGTTGTTTATTGATCATAGTCTTGCTCTCTACCTAATAACAGTGCCTCTTGAATAAGAGATTTTCTTGTAAGTGTGCTCATGTAGTTTTTAATTACCAAGCATGTATCTAACCAGATTTAATGAAATGGGTGTATCTGACCTCAAGTGCATAAATTGCTGTTCCTAAGCTTCAAGCTTCTGACTCATCTGAGCCCCTAATACACTCCTTATAAAATATTGGAAAGCAAGCACTAGCAGATTACCTATGAAATTCCTGCAGATTAATTGACACACTCTGTCTGTGACACTCTGCACAGTGAACAGGCACTTTATTGGTCTTAATGTTAAATGCATTCTGTTATTAATTAATTTTGAATTCTTGAGTGTTTTTGTACTTACAAGAGGAGATGGCAACTGAATTTTCACCACTCCACTTTTCTGTTACTGAACTTTCCATCACAGTGATATATTATCTGAAAAATGAAGATATTGGAAATGAAATTATTGGTGAAGGTGTATTTTACCCCATACTTTCTGAAGAATAGAAAATTGTGGCAATGTGAGACAGAGGAAAGGAGCTTATGTCATATTGATAAAGGTGTAGAATAGGACATGAAGCAGCTACATCAAAGGAGCAACTGTCTAAGGGCACTATGTGTGTTTTTCTGTCTGTCCTTATTCCTGTCTGTGTGTGTGTGTGTGTGTCACTCTGTGTGTGTGTGTGTGTGTGTGTGTGCACACAGGGATTCTACCATCCCACCAGGTGTCCCCTCCACATTTTTCTCTGCACAGCTCATGACTTGCATTACAGTGCAGCTCAGTCCCTCAGTTCCTTAAGCTCAATTTGCTGTCTACATATGGTTGTTTGTTTTGGTTCACACTGATCTCCCTCCCTCTGTCTCTCACACAGAGAACCAGATCAGGATTCTCAGGGTCACAGAGGGCCGCAGCTGCAAAACAGCATCTTGGACTGATCTCTGGAGTTGAATGTATTCTGGTACTGAATTAAAGCCTGTGGTAGACACAAACCCCAGCACCTTTGTGCACAAATTATACCAACCCTAGAAATTACTCAGGAGTAAAATGTAAGAGTTAACACATTCAGATAACTGATGATGTTTTGTAAAATTCTTGAAAAAATAGTGCCTATGAAAGATACTCTGTATTACTGCCTTCTATCCAAGTTGAGCACCTTGAGATGGGGTAACTGAAGTGTCTTACATCCAGCCCAGATGACACTATGTCCAGCTCCCATCTGATCTATCATCTCTATGTCACCTAACCCTCATATTCCCCAGGCAATCACCAGGATAGGGGTGTTAGGATCCAGAGAAGGCCCTTAGTCCTCTGGAAGTGTCTCCTTGAGAAGGAAGCGGCCACTGCAGATGGCTTAAGCCTGGAATTCCTGACATTCTTAATTGTTCATTTTGCATGGACAGGTGTCTCCCAACTTGGGAGACACAAGGCTGACAGAACTATAAGGTACTTTGACAGGGCCCTAGAGCTTGTTGGGCTCTGAGCCCTTCTTTTTCAAATCCAGTGCTCTCAGGACCTTCCTTCATGGTATAGCAGTCCCTTCAAAGTGCAAATTCAAAATAAGGATGTAACATTGTAAAGGCCTTTAAATTACAACCTGGATTGCCTACAGTCTGCATTGTGCTTCTGGAAAGTTATCATCCTCTATGAAGAAAATAAATTTTCTGGCCCAGACATCTGTTGGTGTTGCCAAAGGAAAAACCATGACATTTGTGGATGAAGGAGTCCTGCAAATTATGCCTTCCAAGGCCCCCTAGAAGAGACAGATAAGTAAAGGATTACCATCTTTAAACACCTCTAATATTAGATCATCCAATGATCCAGGTACTGGAGAAACATGGTCCTTTTCTGGAAACTGTTCTTGACTGAGGTGCAGGGCAGGTCCTATGTTAAGTCATCCTCTGCTATTGCCACTTCAGGCAGGGACCTGTCTTGATCTTATGCATGCCCTCAAGTGTCTCCTACACAATGCAGGAAGTGACTCAGTATCAGCAGCTTTGCCCACTGAACCTGGTGGTGTGGTTTCAGGATCACCAATTGGAGGCAGCAGTTCCCTTGTTAGAGTTTGCATCTCCTTGAGAGAGATACACATTCTGTAAGACACATTCTCTCTAAGAATGACACAGTGCT
>PVLA01013009.1:0-39869 GCA_004027455.1 Hydrochoerus hydrochaeris | reverse complement strand
CTGCATTCCTGGAATGAACCCCACTTGGTCATGATGTATAATCTTCTTGATGATTTGCTGCATTCTATTTGCCAGTATTTTGTTGAGAATCTTTGCATCAGTGTTCATTAGTGAGATTGGCTTATACTTCTCTTTTTTGGTTGGATCTTTCTCTGGTTTTGGTATCAGAGTAATACTTGCCTCCAGGAATGATTTAGTGGGGATTGCTTTCTTCTCAATTTCACTGAAGAGTTTAAGGAGTATTGGCATCAACTCTTCTCTAAATTTCTTGTAGAATTCAGCTGTGAATCCATCCAGACCTGGGCTTTTCTTTGTTGGTAAGTTTTTAATTACATTTTCATTTTCAAAAGCTGATATTGGGTTGTTCAAAATTGCTATATCTTCTTGGTTGAGCTTTGATAGTTCATGTTTATAGAAATCTGTCCAGTTCCTCTGTGTTTTCCACTCTATGTGAGTAAAGATTTTCAAAGTAGGTATTCATGATCTTTTGAATTTCCATGGGATCTGTAGTAATTTCTTCCTTTTCAGTTCTTATTGCATGAATTTGGGTTTTTCTTTCTTTCTCTTGATAAGGTTAGCTAGGAGTTTTTCAATTTTGTTTATTCTCTCAAAAAACCCAGCTTTTTGATTCATTAATTCTTTGTATTTTTTTTTTAGTTTCAATTGCATTAATTTCTGCTCTAATCTTTACAATTTCCTCTGTTCTATGAGCTTTGGGTTTAGCTTGCTCTTCTTTATCTAGAGATGGAGCATTACCTTGTTTATTTGTGCTCATTCTGTTTTCTTGATATGACAATTTATTGCTATATATTTCCCTCTTAAGACTGCTTTCATTGCATCCCACAGATTACAGTATGTTGTTTCTATATTTTCATTGAATTGTAGGTATAGTTTTATTTCTTCTTTAATTTCCTCTGTAGCCCACTTGTTGTTCAAAAGGCTGTTGTTTAATTTCTATGTATTTATGCAGGTTTTACAATTTCTTTTGCCATTAATTTCCAATTTCAGTGCACTATGGTAAGATATTATGCATGGTTTGATTTCAATACCTTTGCATTTACTTAAGAATGTTTTATGGGATAATATATGGTCTATTTTGGAAAATGTCCCATGTGCAGCTGAGAAGAATGTGTATTCTGATGTGGTTAGGTGGGACACTCTGTAAACATCTACTAAGTCCAATTACTCACAGGTATGATTCAGTTCTGTTGTTTCTTTGCTGACTTTTTGTCTAGTTGATCTATCTCTTTGTGACAATGGGCTGTTAAGATCTCCTGTTATAATTGTGTTCTTGTGTATTTGGTTTTTCATGTCCATTAGTATCTGTGTTATATAGTTGAGTGCTCCTGTATTTGGTGCATATATATTTATAATTGTTAGTTCTTCCCCTTGAATTTTTCCAATAACAAGTATGTAGTGACCTTCTCTAACTCTTTTAATCATTTTAGGTTTGAAGTTCACATTGTCTGCAAATAGAATAGCTACCCCTGCTTTTTTCTGGGTTCCTGTTGCATGGAATACTGTTTTCCATCCTTTGACTTTTAATCTATGAGTTTCCTTTTGGGTCAGGTGTGTTTCTTGTATACAGCATATTGTGGGTTCCTGTTTCTTGATCCATTCTGTCAATCTATTTCTTTTTATAGGTGAATTGAGGCCATTTATATTTATGGATATCACTGATATGTACTGGCTTGGCTTTGCTATGTTATGGTCCAGTTGTTTCTTTCTGCTTTCCCCCTTATTTAACTGCTTATCCTACCTGGTGGTTTCTTTCTGTTGTTGTTTTGGGGATTGTGGTCATTTTTATCTCTGTCTAGTATGTCTTTCAGTACTCTTTCTAGGGTTGGTTTGGTGGACATGAATTTCTTTAGTTGTTCTTTTTCGTGGAAGTATCTTGTTTCTCCATTATATCTGAATGAAAGTTTTGCTGGATACATCAGTCTGGGTTGAAAGTTGTTTTCTTTCAGGGCTTGAAATACCTCACTCCAAGATCTTCTTGACTTGTGCTGAAAAGTCTGCCGTGATTCTAATGGGCTTTCCTTGACAGGTGAGTTGTGTCTTTTCTCTGACAGCTTTTAGTATTCTGTTTTTATGCTGTGTATCTGAGATCTTAATTATTATGTGTCTGGGTATGGATTTATGCTGATTGTGACTGATGTTCAATATGCCTCACTTATTTGCATATCAGATTCTTTCCCCATGTTTGGGAAATTTTCTGCTATTATTTCTGTAAATACTTTATGTATGTCATTTGCCTGCACTCCTGTGTCTTCACTAATGCCCATTATTCTTATATTGTTGCTCTTGGCATCATCTTGAAGCTTCTGGATTATCATTTCCCGCTGCTTTGTTATTTTTAAAAGTTCTATCCTTTCCTGATCACTAATTGTGATCCTGTCCTCACGGTCCGAAATCCTATCCTCAGCTTCCTTTAGGTGGTTTTGCATGCTTTCAATAGAATTTTTTGTTTCTTGGATGTCTCTTTGAGTTTGTTTCATGAATTCTGCTTGTTTTCTATATTGTTCATTCAAGGTTTCAATCAGTTTCTCATGCTCATGTAGTTTTTTCTCTATTTCTTCTTTAGCTGCATTTAACAACTTCTTTACTAAAGTTGTTATTTCTATCTTTACATGGGAAAGTACTTCTAATTTGATTTCCTCTATAACCTCTTGGAGTTGTTTTTTTATTTCACTCACTATCTTTTCAGAGATTCCTGGTGTGTTACTTTTGGGGTCCTCTATTTCAATGTCTCCTATACTTGCCTCTGGTGAACTATATGTTTGAGACTGCATTTTGCTGTTTTGTTTCGTTGTTTTCAATCTGCCCAATGTTTTGTATTTGTAGGACGGGATCACACACACTCTTTTCAGACTCACCAAAATCTTACAGTTATTTGGAGGGGATTTTACTATGGGCCCTATATATCCACCGTACACCTCTATTTTAGGGGCATACTCACCACACTGTTACAGTTAATCCGCTGTAGTCCAAGGTTTGCCACCTGGGAGCAAAGTTCCAAATTTTTTCACACTAACTGGAGCCTGCCGACCTCTTCTGATGTTCCAGGTGGGAGGGTGGGCCCAGCAGAAGCAGTCCAGGGCAGTTTTCAGTCTGGGGCAGGCTTCTGAGATGTTCCAGGTGGCAGGGTGCACCCACAGGGGAGGTTCCAGTTAGCTTACCCCTGATGCAGACTTCCTTGATGTTCCCAGTGGCAGGGCGGGCCCTTGGGGGAGGTTTTAGGCAGCTCAAGCCTGGCGCAGGCTTCTGCTACATTCCCAGTACTTGCCTAGTTTTCTTGGACCTGAACTCATTCTAAAAGACTTCCTTCTCCTCAGGTACCCAGATATTATCTCCTAGATTTTTTTTTTTTGCTACATTTTATCCTTTCTAGCCCCAATGGCTGAGTGCTTACATTAGTCCTCATAATTTCTTAGGGGGGGTTGTTTAAATGCTACCTCTTGGGGAAAGGCTTTCTGAACAGTCCCACTGTACTTCATATTTTCACGTTATAGAAATTACAGTTCCTTAACTCCATGCCTGCTTCACTCCTTACTAGGCTGCCATGCCATGGAGCAGAAGAGCTACGGTACACAGAGTAGTAGGTAAGGACATGTGTGTGTGCGTGCGTACGTGGGTTGTGGTGTCCTAAGAGCCTTGTAAATTGACATACATTGTTTGGTCAATGGACATCACTAGAATAAAGAAAAAATATATTATTTTTCTCAGTGGTTACAGTGGCCTGTAACACATCCTTTTCTCATGGAGGGGTTCTGTGAGTTCATGGATTATAATTCTTCACCTTTCTGCAAAGCTAGTTAATACAGAAGGGACTATTTGAGTAATGTGTGTCAATGTCACTTTAAAACAGAAATGGTGTGGATCCATTTATGATGGTGCTTGGTTGCCCAAGAAGTCTGTATCCAGGTGGTTCTAACAAAGCCTACTATTATAGCCACTTCATTTGAACAGTCATGCTGAGCTGGAAAATAACTGACACATCATAATGCGATTGAAGTTGTATGCTTAGAAACATATAATGAGTACCAAACAGTATAATTTCAAATGGCATACTAGTATAAACAAAGCCATCATAGGGAAGTCAGTTCTATACAAAGGTATTTTTCACCACCCATTTTTCAATGTGGCAAATGAATCCGGTAATATCAGGATGAATCCAATAAAATATGCTAACCTTCATCACATTTTAACAATAATTCAGAAGTATCTTTTCCTAATTTTATATTTTCCCTTTATTTACTGTGGTATTGCTTTCAGCCAACAGGAGGGTCACATAGTATCACTGAAAGAAACTTCTGATCTGTCTCTCACCCCAAATTAAAAACAAAACAAAACATTAAAAACATTTCCATTGTGCTTTGATTCCTGCTCAAGCATTGTTTAATGCCTTCTAGATCTCTTGCTGGGAGGACAAATGTCCTTGGCCTCCACAGCTCAGCAAGCATATATTCCCTTTCTTTCCCTCTGACTTTGCAGCCCACATTCTCTCTCTTTTCTCTTTGTGATAGTGCTTTTGCCTGGTATTCTATTTCTAAGACCGTTTGTCTTATCTACACTTGGTTTGACCCCTGCTGTGTAACCTACTTCAACAAACTCACATCCTAGTTGGTCCTCTGGTTCTGTCCCTTCCCCAGGCGCCCATTAACACCTGTCTGGCTGAGCTCGTGCCTTGCTGCAGGCTACTCCTGGTGACTGCAACTTAGGTGTGTTTTTCTAATCAGGGACAGCAGGAAGGTGACCCTTTTTCTCACCGATGTATGTGCATCCTCCTAAAGCCTAGTTGAAGAGGCCAGTCTTTTGCATGGGCTAATAGGTACACTGATAGCACAGAAGTTTTGTAAGGAGTCTCCTTGCCTGGAAAGGAGCAGAAAAGTCAGGTTGTGCCAAGCTCTCTGGGAGGACAGAGGGAGAGGGTGCCAATCCTATCCTGTTTGTGTGGTGGTGGGGAAGGGAAGAGATTCCAGAATACGGAGTTTTCAGCTAAGTAGTAGGATCCAGACTCAGTGAAATTGATTCTTGACCAGTCTGCCAATTGCTATATGGAAACCTTAAGATATATCTTCTATCTTCATAGGGCCAACTATGGTTTGCTGATACTTTCCAGTAAGTTTCTGCTAGTTCTACTCTCTTGGATCAAATCTTGAGAGAAAACATTTCAGACATCTTCTGTGATTTTATGACATCTAAACAATCCTCAGATGTTAGGATTTTGCATTGCTTAGCAAGGATATCATAGACCAACATTATCAGTCAAAATATAGACACTAAAGAAGAGATGATTACTTGTCTTCCCATTTTCTGGTTACCTATACAAAGATATTTTTCGAGATTAGTGCTCAGACAATCCCCCAGTGATTGCATCTTGTTGAGTCAGAAATGAAGCATAGTTAATACCTGAATTCATCTGCTGCTTATTCCTTTCATTGTAACTGGCAGGAAGTGAAAACCTGGGGACCTAGAATGAAACTGTAATAATCAAGACTCCAAAGTCTTATAGTTATCATAATTATCCATATTTACTTATCTATTGAAATCTTATCAATTGGGTTAAAGCTGGTTGAAATGGCCTCATTATGTGTCAGAAGTCTGGGTGCATCATAGGATTATGAGATTTAATAAAAACACCTTTTGTGATTAAGTTGCAGAAGGATCCCCTCAGTGTTCAGGCCTATCTCCCAAACACTCTGTAATACAGTTCTTTCGGAAAGAGCAGTGAGCCACTGAAGTGAACATTTTCTCCATAATCTCACTGCCAAATAGCATCTTACTGCATGCCGTGAAATTAAAAGAACAGACCATGACTGGGAGGGAGTTACTGGCTTATTTTACTTTTGAAACGATTTTAAAACAGTAATTTCTAGAGAAAGGAATGACTATGAAATCTAGAGACCTGCCATGATGAAAGAACTCTTTTCACTTATGCCAACTACACTCCAGTAACCTAATATTTCTGCTTAGTGTAAAAAGACCAGAGAGCTTAAACACAGCACGGGAAGTCTGAAACGCTAGTGGAAGAAAATCAGGTGAAAATAAAATTTCCAGTGTCTTGACACTCTAAGCATCTGTTGGTTGGTGCCCTCCAACCTCAATACTGTTAAGTTTGGGCCACTTGCCTGGAGCTTGCTGGTGTAGTTCTCGGGCCTCACCCCAACCTTACCGATTAAAATCCATTATTTTAAACAAGATCTTTCTGATGTGCATTAAGTTGTGTAAACATACTATATTGATGAGGAAGTATTTTGGAAAATGAAGGTTAATAATATGACAAGGAAATCAACCCAGTTAATATATTTTTACGCTGTAATTATAGCAAATCTTCTCAAGACCAGGGCTCCTTAAGAGGGGGCATTGTATGCTATTTTTTTAAAAGTTTTTTGTATCCTTAGAATCTAGTATAAGGCCTGGTTCATAGTTGGTCCAGTAACAAGGATGGATAAATGATATTGTAATAAAAAAGCAGGCATCTTAGTGGTGCTGCCTTACCTGATAACAAAAGATAAGTTGGTCAGTTCAATGAACAAGTACAATGACATTCACCAGAAACAAAAGTGTAAGTGAAAATAAGAAAAAAAAATTTTTGCCCAAATAGGCAAAACTTGTCCTGTGCTTAATAAGCAAAGAAGCACATAGCGAAGATTTTGAGTGTGAAGATGAACAACTTGATAGTTTAATAATGTTTTTTTTTTTTTTTTTTTGGTACCGAGGATCAAACTCATGACCTCAGCAGGCACTTCTGTCGCTGAGCTTAACTCCTGGCTCTGATGGTTTCATAAACTTATAGTGAAGAGTAAACGTGATTTGGTAATGCCTCGGTATTTTTTAGAATACTAAGCTGTATTATTGGTCCATTATCCTGTTCACATTTTACTAGAATTCTACACTTTTTGAGCATGGAAGAACCTAGAATGCAAAATAGGTTCAAAATCTAGAATATGAAATGGGTTTACAGCGAAGATCACCTGGAGAAATTAAAAACATTGGGTAACAGCCAGAGAATGCTATCATTTAATAACAATTGCTGACCAGCATGGAATGTGTGGTGGGAATCTGATCCTGGCTTCCCAAAGGTAGGTCGGATGTTACAGAGAAGGGGGCTGTCCCTACGACCACCTGCACTGCAGACAACAACAGTGGCCAGGCTCAGGGTTCCCAGGCCACGCACACTTCAGGTTACATCTCCTCCTGTCCAGTTCACTAGAACACATGGAACTCAAGACAAGGTTTACTTTCTCTCACAGTTTTATTGTAGAGCATAGAAGTTGAGAGCAGTCAAGGGCACCCACGGGCAGGGTTTGGGAGGGCTGCACACATCACCAGCTCACAGGGGCTGGGGCTTTGTTACTCTCAGATTCAGGACGGAAGCCCTCCCAGGCGTCAGAGTGAGCTTCTATGGCAGAGTCACTATGTGACCTGTGTGACTGGCTGCAACATTCTACTTTCAGTCAGGAAATACTTGGACCGCAGGATTTTTTACATTAATTTGGTTACTGCTGTAGTTAAATGTTCATAGTGGGGTACAATGGACAGAAAATATACAGTACAATAAAGCTGGATATGAAAACCGGTCTGTCACTATATAGTAGTGTGATCCGGAACCAAGAATTGAATCTGGTTCTCCCTTTGTATTTGCAAAAACGCAAGCACTAACAGTCACATCTACTTAGAGAAGCCCTGCAGAGCACAGACCAGATTGTGAGCCGGCAGATCTGGCTCTGCAGAACCAGAAGCATCACTCTGTAAAGCAAGACGGCAACATGCAGAATGGCAAGGGTTAAACAGAGCACAGCACACACAGCCTTCCTGATAGAGCCTGGTGCCAAACAAACGCTTAAAGACCAATACTTGCAATTATTATTTTTAATTCACTTATTATAGTTGGTGAGATGAAATAACATTCATAAAAGACCACATTATGAAATCTGGCCTGTAGTCAATGTTGATTTCCCTTACTGTAGAGATCTTTCGATTATTTCAGACTTCAGTATAAATAAGCGAGGTGGACTTTACCTCCACTTAACAGCAACAGTGTATAAAGGGTAAGGCTGGCAAACATTCATTCATTTTAAATTGTTTAAAACTGGAAATGTGATCATGGGTTGGTAATAGGGTTATTGATAAAATATTAGAAAAATTGTGGGTAAAGAATGCCTTGTAAGTGACAATATTTTATCAAGGATTTGGAAAAGTTAACTAAAATTTTGTTTTCTGTTTGTTTTTGTTTTTTTCAGATAGGAACTCATTATGTAGTTCAGGCCATTCATGAACTCACCATATAGCCCAGGCTGGTCTCAAACTCATGATCCTCCTGCCTCAGCCTCCCAAACGCTGGGATGAAAGGTGTGCACCAACATGCTTGGCTTTTTTGTTTTTTGAGCTCAAATCCTTACAGTTTTGAGAGTGTGAGGCAGTGTAATAAAATACAAATTAAGAGCCATTAAATATATGAAAATTTTAAACATGAGTATCACAGAATGCAAACAGAAGGAACAAAGAACACTTCCACTGTGACAGGGTCTGTGGTACCCACGGACAGGACAGGGTAAAGGATTCATCAGAGTTCAATGGAATTTTAAGAACGAGAGCAGATACTCCTGTTATCTCGTGATATAAAAGTATCTCCAATAGTACAGTTACTAAGGCTTCTTTGATCACTATCATTTATACTGAAAAGGAAGATTAACAGGGTATTTTTAAACATGGGGGAAACAATTCCAAAAATTACCACTGAAAAGGAGTGTTAAAATCTTTACCGGTTTAGACTCAAAGCTATGTATGCAGTTTTGCTATGGTTTGAATGTTTATGTCCCCCCAACTCCCTGGCCCTAGCCCCAGTTCATGTGTTGAAAATCTAACCTCCAAGGGTGACGGGAGTAGGAGGTGGCCTCTGGGAGACGACCAGGTAAACTCTCATGAATGTGATTAGTGGCCACCATGCGAGGACACAGCAAGAAGGTACCACCTCTGAAACTACAAAGCAACTTTCATCAGATCCCCATCGGCCAGCACCCTCATCCGGGACTTCCTAGCGCCCAGACAGTGAGAAAGGAATTCTGGTTGTCTGTAAAGTATCCAGTTTATGGCATTTTATTACAACACCCTGCTTGGACTGAGATAAAATACTGCCTATCTAAATCTACTTGTGAGGTTTATCTTGCCTCATCTTCAAACTTGCAAATTAAATTTCACTTTTGTAAGACAAAATTCATATTTTATTTGATAATAATTTAAGACATTGATTACTTTCTGTTCAATTAAAAATATCCAAATCATTATTCTTTTGGCACTTCTTTTGTGAATAGTAACAAATTATTCTTGTCATGTATACTTACTTACTTGATGCAAGATGGTAATGACTTGTACAGTCTTACCTACATCCTACATAAAACTTAAGTTGCATCTTCTCAGAATACTTTTCTAGTATGAGAAAAAGACCTACATTTTATAGCACATATTCAGCTGTACATCAACCTCCACCTCCCTCTGTAACAAAATTTTATTAACACATTCCTTAAAAATATTGCAAGATAATTTTATTTATAATGACTATTATTCTCTCTAGATTTAAATCATCAATTTACTCTTATAACAGAGAATCAATTCAAATAACACCAGCAAAATGGAATGAAGACAAAACAATGCGTTATTCCGTATCAATGTCTTTGATGTGTCATAACGATATCCAACTGGTCTTGCAACAGGGTCCCTTTCCAGTGAAACTCTCAGGAAGCTGCTAGAACAATCCTTTGCACTGACATTTTGCCGTAAGCTATGCTAGATGCAGCTTTTGACTGTTTCAAAGTCGAAGAGTAAAACAAGTGCTCTGAAGAGAGGCTGAGGCCACGACACCTTCCCACACAGGATCTACCCATGAAAGGGAAGCCTGCCTTCGGACCCTTCGGTGTGGGACACACTCTTGGAAAGTCAAGATGCTTTCCCCCTTCAAGTTATTTTTAGACAGGGTAAGTCGGTGCTTATACTGTCTGTGCCAACGTCCTTGTCTTCCTCGTCTCCGCTGCCCTGTTTACCAGGTCACGCAGCGATGGCAGTCTTATTTTATCCATGTTCTTACTATATACATTGAGAAATATGCCCAGGACAACTAGCAAGCCAGACCACACATACCTGCAGGAAAGATGGAAGACAGATGATTAAGGTAACAAGGTTTAAAGTGATCAATTCACAGTATTTCTTCAACAGAGTAAAATTTTGCTAGTAGAGGCCTATAATAACATTATTAAAATAAAAATAGTATTCTTTGGTCAGATTACACAGGATAGAACTTTGTACCTTTTATGTTGAATGTATATAGATGTATTTTACAAAATGAGGTTCATTCATACTTTGGGGATCATAGTATACTCAAACTCCAACCTCTACCAAAGACTTAAAACAGTGGGTAAGTAAATCTGCCACAGGCTGTCTTGGGATTCAACGCACAGTCAGCTAGTATCTCAGACTGGCAGAACACAGGATAGAAAAGGACGATTCATCCCTCAGGAAGCAGGCCAATTGCTGTAATTTAATTACTATGACATATATATATTATACCTTACTCATGTAAAAATTAATTTGTAGACAACCAATATTCTATAGTACAATGATGAAACTTTTACTGTTACCCTAACCTACAGTTTGCTAAGTTTAACACTGAACTTCACAATTGTCAACCAACATAAATTTAAATAATACCAACTTCAAACAACAGACAGTTCTGAAAACAGTAAACACTTTCACAAAAAGTCAAAACCAAAATCAAGCCATTAGGACACTATTTATAGAATACTTCTCTACTGAAAATCCTTTGTGGAAAGAGGCTATGAATAAATCAAATAGTTTGAAAAGCATGTCCTGCAAATATATAATATAGTTGCACATGAGCAAATATACTATTCTCAGTGGTTACACATCATTCATATTTATTCCTATTGGAAACAACATCGCTCTGGTTATGTACTTTAAGTATAGAAAACAGTACATTTAAGACAGAAAATTATAAACATTTCCAATACAGCAGAAGACCTATCAATGATAGATATCAGATCAGGATGAAAAGGATTCTTTATAAAGTAACGGAAAAATATACGTTAATTTATGTAAAAATCAACACATTGCACAAAAAGTAAATGTTGAGAATAAGACTGTTTTAAGAGGTAATATGAAACACGGTATCTAAAAATTAAGAAATGAAAAAAAAGGTACTTACTGAAATGTGAAAGGTTTAGCAAAGAATATAAAGGAAAGTACAATGGTCATTGCTTTTCTTCCTGTTGTCACTGTAGGGGCAAAAAACTGGTTTAGAATGTGCTTATTAGTCCCTTATCATTTATTTGCTAAATATGTGCAGCCAAGTATATGACAGAGGACCCGAGTGAGGTTCCAGGAACAACACGAAGTAAAAACCAACCAATCAGCCAGCACTCACTGCTCCCGCTTACAGCTGTCCCTCACTGGTTTGTAGATCACCATTGCCTCTGGCTGGACACAAAAATGAACGAACACCAAACAAAGGGGCTGTTTGGAAATGTGTTAGGGCCTGACTCCAAGTACCAGTTTTAGGTAGAACAGTGGCTACTTCCAGCTGGGTACACTGGCCAGCCCCCCTACAGCTAGGCATGGATGGGTGACTAGACTGTGTCCAGTGACCTGTGAGCAGAAGTGCTATACCAAAGTGCAGCTCTTTAGCAGGTTTCCAGAAAGGGAGAGGGTTACATCCTCTTCTCCACTCCATCCCACTGCCGAGCAGCAGGATGAAGTCAGCACAGCAGAAAAGAGGGGCCTGTCACGGATGACTCTGGAGTCCTGCGGCAGGCAGGCAAAAGCAGCACAGCAGATGGGAAGAGCGAGGAGGGGAAGTCACACTGTCTGGCCAGAATCCTGACTCTAGCTGATCAGGAGACAAGTCACTAACTCCCTGTGCCTCAGCCTATCCAGGTGTAAAGGGGAATAATATAGTGCCTACTTTTTAGCACTGTGGTGGAATTTTTAGGGGAGGAGGTTACTGGGAATTGAATTCAGGACCTCACGCCTGCCAGGCCAGTGCTGTGCCACTGAGCTAAATCCCCGGCCCCTTGCGGTGGGATTAAAATGATTAATGTAAATAAAACATTCAGAGTAGCTTTTGGTACATAAGAAGGGACATGTATGTACTGGGTATTAATAGTACCATCTCGAGCTTTCTTTTACAAGAGTAAACACACACACACACACACACACACACACACACACACACACACACGCACACCCTGCCTACACTATCAAGACAAGGGCAGCATCCCACAGTTCTAGGAAATGATACAGCGCACCCAGTCATGAGGGTTCCCCTTGCACTGCTGCACATTCCTACAAAGCTGAACAAGTGCAACTTTCATTGCTACAGAACCAAGCAATGTCTCTGCGCATGGCAGGCGCACACTTATTACTGGAGAAAAGCAAACCCAATCTGGAGACTGTCCGTATGAAATGAAAGCGTATGCAATGAAAGGTCTAAAAAGCTTCACTTAAAATGCACCTGTCACACTTAAAAAGCAAGAAAACTTGAACAACAATAAATTAAAAGCATGTAAAGGGAGCATTTTCTTTGGAAGTATTCATCCCATCATACTTGAACAGCAAGTTCTAATGTATTTCAAGACTGACATCTGACCTTAAAATCAAACCTTCAGGACCAGGGTGGTGGCTCAGTGGTAAAGGATTGATCTAGCATGAGTGAGGTCCTAGGTTTGATTTCTAGCAACAATTAAAAAAAAAGTTTAAAACTTCAAAACAGATAATTAAGACAAAACATCCTTTTCTGTAGAGTTTTAAAGAAACATCAGGAGTCAAAGAATAAACTGGCAAAAAATATAATATTATGTTTAATGAAGAGAAGGTATGCCCTTATCTTTTGGAAAAGATCATCAGAGAAAATGCAAATACTTCTTTCATAATCTAGCAAGTAAATCCCTCCTACCTGTTACAGCAAGGAGTGCACCAAAAATTTTAATCAATGCCAGAACGAAAGAAATTCCAAAGTACCCAGTGAGGGAAAAAAGGAATGCATAACCGTAGGTCCGAATTGGATTCTGAAACAAATAAGAAAGCTTGTCAGATGAATACAAAACAAACCCTGAGGTATTATAAGTGAAATAAAACCACAGATTTTAATCAACTTCTTGAGCAATAATAAGCCATTCGACAACGCAGTCAAAGAAAACTATTTCATTTTGATTTAATGGAAAAATAATGAAATTAAAAATCCTCGACTTCTATATTATGAACCACTTAAAAATTAGCTTATAGGGTAGATCAAGGATAAAATAAATTAAAACACTGATCATTTCATTTCTGATCTACAATATTACAGTTGAGGAATTATCAAATTATATCAACAACAGTCTTTTTTGAAGCAGGGGAATTAGAAACAGAGAAAACTATTTAATGGAAGACATTTATTGAAAAAAAAATGTGTTTAACATTTACCTTTGAACAAAATGTCACTGCAGGGCCTAATCCGCTAGTGCATGTCAATCCCAACAAAATGTACACAAAACCAATTGAATAAGAGTACAAAACCTAGAGTAGATAAAATGTACAAAAGTACTATCAAAAGTGGAAAATTGAGGGCTTTTAATATATAGTTCAGTTAATCTACTCAATTACATTCACACAACAAAACAGTTTTGCAGCAATAACATCATTTCTATATGGCCTAACTTTTTGGAAACAGTGGTTGATTTTAATAGTTTAAAAGGCAATTCCTTATTTTATATACCAAATAACAGCAATATAGATTTTACATATACACTTACATGATTATTCACTTCTTGTTGGGCTTAATTATTGAATTCAAGCTAGATTTTATGTCAGCATTTCAAAAATGTATACCAGCAAAAGAAAACCCTTATAAACTACTTATAAAACCTTAAATTTTAAGTTTGCAAAAGATACTAAACTATAATGAAAGTCAGAAGACTATGGCGTTATCTATTGCTTCATTTCCCTATTTCCCTGCCAACCTTTGTGCCCTGGTTTATTACAAGGCTCATAAACATTACCAGCAGCAGCAATGGCAGCATCTAGCTTAACACCTGCTGTGCGTCAGTGTGTGCTGCCACTTTACGTAGATTACTCCACTGATTTCTAACAACCAACCCAAGAGACAAGTGCTCTTAATTCAATGTTCATTAACCAATTTTCAAGTGAAACTAAAACACAGAGCCGAGAGCAGTAACCTAGGATAGGAGCTGGGGCTATCTTCTTTAGAGCCTACCATCTTAAGCACTGCGTTACATTAACTTTCTGAACACATGTCATTCTTTCTGAGGCCATCCTTACCTGCTCTAGAACAGTGGTGATAAAGATCAAGAAAATCCCTATCAAGATTAATGTCACCAGGATTTTACTTCAGATACCTCACTGTGTGCTGAGAGACTAACAGGGAAGAATGCACCTACATGTCCTTAACACCATGTCCATCAAGGAGCTGGTTATAAAACTAATGTAAACGCACACACACACACCCCTATACAGAGAATAGATGCTGTTTACAGTAACATCAGAAAAAAGAAGGAACCCCAACAACTTTAATAAGATATATACTGGGTTTACATGAAAAAAAACCCTATAAATTTTAATAGACATCAAAAAGAAAAACACTTGAATAAAAGGAAAGTCATACCTTATTCTTGAGCTGAAAGAATCAACTGTATAGATGCCATTCTCCCTAAATTAATTTATAATTCAATGCCATACCAATCCCAATCCCAATGGGATTTCTAGTGTATTTGGGAGTATGAGCACCCAAGAATAACTATTGGTAGTAATATTCTGAAAAAGAAAAGGAACAGTGGTGGCTAGTCCTAAAAGATGGTAAATGTGTGATAAAACTGCTGCCATTGTATGTACTGGTTCAAAAATAAATCCAAAAGAATTCAATTCTGAACCTTATAGTAGAATGCGATATAATAAAGAAGGCATTTAAAATAAGCTGGAGAAATGGATTATTCAATAAATGTTTTTGGACAAATGGGTGGCCATATGGAAGACATTCTTCTTCTTTTGCCTTAACTTTAGGCTGCAGTAGACATGGGGGAAATCTGTAGAATCTTAAGAGGTGGTAAAGACCTTCAAAACCATGATACAGAGCCAGAAGCTATGAAGGGAAAGATGAATTGCACATTAAAATTAAACTGTAAATCGATGAGAAAATAATTGATCAAACAGCTAGAAAGTTATTAGAAATGGAAGTGGTAGTTTTTCCTTTACCTTCCAACAACATTTGAATGTATTACTTTAATGAGAATAATGATAAAACTAGTTTAAAAACACAATGTAAGTCTTTGCTACTAGCTTCACAAAATTAGTTATACCGCCAGGTTTTAGTCTGTCTGATACGAAGAAAAGGCACGAGAGCACTTACCATTTCAGAATTGGAAGCATTATGCAGTTTCATAGCTTTCTCTTGCACATTTCCAATGACGGCATCCGCACACAGGGCCAGGGAGATGAGCATCACACCTTCAAGAAGGCAGAGAAACGGTGTCCTTATCTCAGCCTATGGGCTACAATCAAGCTTTGTGAGACGTTTAAATGGTCTCCACTCTCTTTCTTCTGTATAAACCATATTCATAATGCACATTCTTTATGCTTTCTAAGTTGTTTTTGCTTAAAGTTATACCTGAAACTTAGGGACTCAGAAACAAAGGAGCACAGAATCCTTTTATACTGAATGAGTTCCTTGAGTTTTAGGTATTTCACCTCAGCACATAATTCAATAGCAATTTTCTTACATGCCAACCAGACCATTTCAATTAACTTAGGTTTTACAGAAACAATACTCTTTTTATATTAATGTTTGAACAGTTTGACAATATTAAGTTATCACATACTTGTAACAGCTACAATCTGTCACAATAGCACCAGTTTTTCCCATAAAATGCATAGTATGTGCGTGTGTTCGAGGACAGGCTATTCCAGTAACTAAGCATTCAGGTCACGGGACACAGGACTTCACAGAAAGGGCAGCCCACCTGTGGATCTGATGGGTTTACAGAAATTTTCTCTTTTTCTTAATGTATAAGTGTTCACAGAGAGCAAAAAGAAGTGTATGTCCGTATATGTATGCTCCTCCAGTCAATTAAGAATTTTTAAGACTATTACTTAAGTTTTATTTTTTTAAATCTAACTTTGGTATTTATTGCCTAATTGTATATTTTTTTATTCACCAAACTTGATCCTGAATGCTTTTTTCCTGGTTTCAAGTAATGAATCTATTTTCAAAAGAAGAAGTTGTGATTTTTGAAGCTCCTCAAAGGAATATCCTAACTGCCAAAAGAAAGCTCAAAAATATTCCAAAAGGGTTTTTAGCAATGAAAACAGCACAAAAGCTCGGACATTGCGTCCTAAGAGGAATATTATAAAGGGAACATTTATTTAAGTGTGGCTATATAGTTTATACATTCATGTTTTATTTGTCTTTAATCACTACTTTAATATCATCTCTCCTTTAGATAAGACAGTATACAAGATTACAGTATGGGCAGGTGATTATCTATTATTCTTCATGATTAAGTAAGGCTGGGCTCACTCTAAAAAATATGCCCACGGGACTCAGAACAGCTGGCACCCATGCGGTGAGATGTGCAGAAGCCCTGGGGCCATCCCTTCCTGCTGCTGTCACCTTGCCACTCCTACTGCGGATGGGACTTCACGCCACTACTCTACCACCTCACTGTCTCTCCCCATGAGCTGCATGTGAGGCAACTTCTAATCAGTGTCTGCTTTCACTGGCAAAGTATAGTGAGGTCTGGCAATTTACTCATTGTTATATTTCAGAGAAATTCAAAGACAGTGTGAATCCACCTCTCTTCTTGCAAATTCAGGGCCTTCTCTCACATTGTTTTTTCAGTAAGCCAATCCCTGTGGTTTCAAGTATCCTTTTCTTTACAGTCCAATATGTGACAGTGAAGCATTCCTAAAAAGCCTAGACCATGACAGAAACAGCTGAAAGTACAGTGTAAGTTCTCTCTGAAATCAAGCCGTGAGTGCAAGCACTCTAGTTTAAAGAGTGGGAGGCTTACTCAGTTCCCGTCAATACTAAAGGGCTGGTTCCAGGAGGCAGAATTGCCTACATTTAAATTCAGTAACTCAGCTAGATTAACCAGGTAAGTAAGGAAGATGACTGACAACTGATAAGATATGCATCTTGGGGAGAACAGTGAAGCTGACATAAATTGAATTTTTTTATTATCTAATGGTTTGGTTTTTTTTTTTTTCTTAAAATAATTATGCTGTGCATTTGCTGATGTTACATTATTATTACTATTATTATGTTTTCCCACAAAGTCTTGGAAGATCTAGATACTTTTAATACTATTTCTGTCAGATTAGGATGACACTAATTTAACCTTACTGGTAAAATTCAAGAATGATAATGTACATATAGGTATTCACAAATGTTTCAAAACTTATTTCAAAGAATGAGATTAAAAACAATTATTACTGTGATTCTCCTATAACCAATTTTTACACTTCCAATTCAACTCCTGAAAAATTAATCTAGGGGCCAAGGATATAGCTCGGTGGTATAATGCCTGCTGGTAAGTGTGAGGTGCTGAGTTTGATTGTCAGTACCAAAAACAAACAAACAAAAAATCGATCATTAACTTGGATAAACATTTTGACTAGGCAGGCTCCTGTTATAATGTCAAAATACAATAGAACTAAAAAAATTTAAAAAGTTCTATTTCAAGTTGTGGTGGTGTTAACAGAACCCATATAGCAACTCTGAACACCTTTTAGATATGAGAATCATAGATACTGCTATGGTTTGAGTCTGGATGCCCCCCCTCCCCTAAAGCCTCAAGCAGTCAGGGAGGTGGGCTTCTACAGTCTGTGAATGATTCATGATCCAACGCTGGGACTATGAGTATGAGCACTACACCCAAGTGGATGTGGGCTGCATACAATGTAAGGGACGGAAAGAGTCTTCTTCCATGCTCCTCCTTTTTGCTCTCATTGCTTTTGCTGTATTCTACCACCATAAACTGTTGTTCCTCTGCCATGCCACACTGATGTAGAGCCAGCTGATTATGGACTGAAATTTCCACAAACTGAGCTAAATAAACCTTTCCTTCCTTAACTTTGGATGTCAGGTATTTTGTCTCAGCAACAAGAGAAAAGTAACCAAGACAGATAACATACCATCATTTCAAAGCCTTATGAAATTTTAGAGAATCTTACTCTAAACTAAAATGTGTAAAATAAAATCTAGGAAGATAAATGACTTGATTACCTGTCAAATTGAAGTTTGGTACAACTGTGCTGTCGGCAAGAGTGAACCATATGAGGCCCAGGCTCATACATACTGCAGCAGACACATCTACCATATTGTACCGCTTTCCTGTAAGAGACAAAGGGTAGCTCTGCTTCATTACGCCAACAATGAAGTCTGGGGTTAGGTCTACGTGTTTATCCAAGCAGATCAGGGAACTGATCTTTATATCTTATGCCAAAAATATGAATAACACTTAGATCGAGGCATGAGATAGTTACAGAGCAGCTTCTGAAGAATAAAATCTAAAACAGGCACCAATATACCTTTATAAGCTAGAAATGAGATCATAGTTCATCTGTTATGTGAATAAAACATGTACAGTCACGCATCACTTAACAACAAGGATATATTTGGAGAAACATGTCTGTAGGTGTCTTTGTTGCTGTGCAAAAACCACACAGTATACTTACATAGAGTAAGAGCTATAATGTCATTAGGAGACACTATTTTAGAGGATACCATCCTACATGTAGTCCACCACTGACCAAAACGTTATGCAATACATGATTATGTTTTGGCACAAACTGACAAGAATCACACATATCCACAAACATTTAAAAATTTTGTAGCAATAAGTGCCATTTTAATTAAATGGTTAACAAATGGCTATGAATTTTCTTATAGTTGGTGAGTTTACAAAGGAACTAGAGAATGATTTGACTATATAAACACTGTTTTAACTATTATACATCAGAAACAGGGAATAATGAAGTTATTTTACTAAATCTGTGTATTAAAAACTAAAATGTAGTGTTTCTGTTTGTGAGGAAATATATATAGGCACACTTGGGTTCTTAATGTGATTTTTAGTAGGGACTGAGGTGAAACTTTTTTTCCCTAAGTAAACCATTATCCTGAAATGATATGTGAAGTTGCTGACATACACGCTTTCCTTTTAACAAGTTCTTGGGGGAAGGTTCTAATGCACAAAATGAAATCAGGCTGCATGAGAACTTCAGTGACACAGAAACACTTGATTATTAAAACACATACACTGCTTAGGGCAGTCAATGTGAAGAACAAAAACAACTTGTTTCACTGCCTGTTGCTGATTATTCCTCCTTTCCTCGTATTTCCACCTAGATTAGAGCTGAGCTGGAGCACTAAGATATAAATAAGGCAGCAGGGTTAGTTAAAGGAAAAAAAAAAAAAAGCAAGCAGTTCTGCTCAGAGGAAGCTGCATCGTATTACAAAAACTGCACACTGAGCAGTGGAAGGAGTGTGCAGCCCTGAAGGACAGAGTAAAAGAACTGGAAAAAGAAACTTTGCGGGGACTTCTGAGCTGGGGCTTCAATATGCGAACACTGAACTGGTGGGAATGTGTTAAACTCTAAATAAAATTAACAGGCTATTTTCTTTTTCCACTCCAAGTTCAAATTATTGATCCTGAGGACCATCAGGTAAGTATCCGCATTTTACTATACCTTCTAGTATTAAGTAATAGAATTATTACAATGTCTAGAAAGCGTACTAAAAATATTATAGTGTTTCGTGTTTTTCCTAATGCTAGATGCCATGAAAGTTTCAAGTAGTATGGAAATATATCATTACTATACCTTGGATAAAAACTCCTCCTACCATAACAGGAATCAGTTTGCAGCACTTGAAGATGACTTGGGTAGGGTAATTCAGGTAGCCCAAGGAAGTGTTTGATAGCCCCATAGTACCCACAGTTAGAAAAGCTATTATCATGTAGGTTTTTCCTGGTATTCTGTAAAAGACAATTTTTAAGATCTTCATTTTGGGACCTGATTCATAATGCTTTAAGATTGTCGAATTCCTTTTCTATTTTCTATTTCTGGAAATATCGGTAGAAATAACATTATCTCTTAAAGCTGCAACACTGTTCAAAAGAATGTTTATAAAAAAAATTTACCTTTATTTGATCAATCATAAAAGAGGTCTCTCAACTATGTGAATATATATTAAGAGAGTCACTGAGATTTTTAATGAAGGGATGCATGCTGATGAAAGAATTAATAGCAGTTCTAGCTATAGATAAAAATCATTGCGATTAAATTTAGGAAGAAGAGATTATGTTTTGAAGTAGTGGTAAAAAGCACCTTATAACTTTTTAAACCTATTTTAAACTTTTGCTTCCTAATATTTCCATCTAGCATCAGGAAATATATTTATCCATTCTACTAGAATAATCTAAATAGAACTTTTCCAGAAAAAGTGCATAGACTTTAAAGCTCAAGACGTAATTTTTATTACCCCGATCGTTTTATAAATCACTTTTCTGCATTCCATATAATGCTATAATAATCAATCTAATGATGATGTATCTGTCTTTCTCCTCATAATCTCAAGTCTTTTAACTCTGGCTTTATATGAATTTCACTAAGAAGATTTCTTTATTTGGCAGCTTTAGTATTTTGAGCCATAGTGTGAGCATCTGCTCATTCTGACTGATATTTAATGGCCTAAAACACCATGAGACACTGTTCACATAATTTGCTTATTTTTGCTTATGCTCCTGAGTACTTCTATATAATTTCCATTTTGGGACTTGTAATTGTGTTTAAGGTAACAAAATTCCTTGGTATGCTTTACACAGATATAAGGAAAGAAAATCTACTGGAAAAATGCAATTCAAGTGCATCATTTGTATTTCAGCCTTGAGAACCTTCCAGTTAGTATGCAGTCAACATCAAAAACCCACTGGAAATCACCTGTCCTGCCTGTCTGCAGCATCAGTGCACACGAACATGAAGAACCACAGCGCACATCATAATCAAAGAGAAACTATGAATAGTAGTGGCCAGAAAATAAAAATTCAAGTCCATAGAATTATAAGAAATCATTAGAAAAGCAGCACAGTACAGGCAGAAAGAAAATGAGGCTGAAACTCAGGGGACCTAAATTCAAAAGATTCCATCTGAGAGCAACTTGCTGTGTGGTCTCATAAAACTCTCAGCACCACTCCCTTAGGTCTTTGTTTTTCTTGATAAAAAGAGAACACTGGATTTTATCAGCTTGCCTCCAGGATTCTCATTGTTCCTCTTATTTAATACCTCATTTGTTCATTACATTTTTCAGAATGGTGGAGAAATTATAATTTAAAAACTCCTTCGAAGCCATTTTGATGGATCTCCTTTATTAAAAAATTAATAAAGGGCATAAGGTAATACCTGGTGAAAAAGTATGATCAGGTTATTAAAGTTTACACACAATACACTTCAGCATGTATAAACATAGTGAGACTCAATATGACTGAGAAAGTCAAAAAATTTCTGGAGGTCTTTACAGGCCTATTAAGAAACAGGCCAAGAGCAAAATTTATGTTTTCCAATTTGAAATCCTATTTGCTTTCCAATGCATTACTACTTATTTAAATTTATGAAGAGATGGGGCACTATACAAAGAGCTAAATAAAAGTCTAAAGAGCAACACCATTTATTTAAACTCAGAAATGAGTGTATACTAAAAAAAGAAACTCAAGATTGGACATATTTCCATTATAACAAATTTTTAAGATGGTTTAGAATAGGTTTTGATTCATAATTATATTTATTTTAAATCTATAAATTTTATCCAATGTTTTCACTTATGCTTAAACCAAACAATTAATTTGGTTTTGAATATACTATGGTTGTATGTGGGTCATATCTTGGGATAAGCATGGCCCATCCTCCAAGTCATCTGAGGAGCTGACATGGAGGGGCTTCTTTCTAAGAAGCAACCAGCAATACATCATCGCCTGACAAAGACAGCATTAGTGTCCTTTACCTTAAAAACAATCAGAGGCCCTGTAGTTTGCAATTGGCAATGAATCAGAAGTCTTTCTTTTATTCTTGACAGATATTTGACTTTTATTCTATCACCCAATGATGTATCTTATAGTTTTGAAGTATGAAAATAATATTCTAAATTCAAATATTTTCTCCATAGTATCTATAATAATGTTTTGGCAGTAAAGTATGAGAAACAAAATTAGATCCATGAAGAAACATGTGTCATGGTTTCTTATTCCAGGAAGAATCCTGTGTCATAGATTTGAATAATTACAATTGTAGAATTACTTTCATTCAAACTTCAAAACCATTTTATGTAGAAAGAAAGACTCTGCAAGAAATTCTCTTTAAGGATGAAACAGTTATATAAAAGAAGACAGACTCTCAGTATTACAGCCTTTATTATATTTTAACTGCTCAATATACATGCAGTGATCCTCAATATTTTGGCACCAGGGACCTATGTGGTAGACATTTTTAGATGGGGACAAGGAAGGGTGAGGATGGAAGAGTTTGGGGATGAATCAAAAAAACACACAACCTAGATTCCTTACAAGCCAAGTGCAGCTCACAGTAGGCTCTGTGCTCCTATGAGACCCTGGCGCCACAGTTGATCTGACATGAAGTAGAGCACAGGCTGTAACACGGGGGGATGGGAGTGGCCGTAATACAGATAAGGCTTTGCCCGCCCCTCACCTCTCACCTCCTCTTCCTAACGGGATCCTACACTAGGCTATGCTATGGCAGGATGACCTTACTTGTCATATTTACCCCCCAAATAGTTCAAATTCCTAATCTCTTTCTGTTTATAAGCAAATACTATGCCATAAAAATATACCAAGACATTCTGCAAATCTAGATGCCTGTTAATTTAAGAATACTGTCAAATGGAACACTGCTGGTTTTAATAAAAATAACTGAAATGCATTTCTCGAATGTTTACAAATACAGATCTCAGCTAATGGACATCTCCTGACAATGTTAGCTGGATAAATTCCATGAATCACTACCTTCACTCTTTAAAAACCACTATGAAAAAAGATACCAATTATGTTACTTCACCACTTTGACGTCAGTTGCACTGTAAGTCTTTCAACAGCCACACTTACTTCAGTGAACTTCATAGAAACATACAAACATATGAACACTTCCTCTTGTTTTAAGAACATACACTTGACCATAAATTGAGCCTTTTTAAAAAAACATCACACTTAGAGACCTAACTTTTTCAGTGTACACTTAAATATTTATAATTATTGTTGAATTATACTCAAGGAGGTTATGATTGGATGTATTAGGAAATGTACATTTTATGCATATCTAGAATGGTGAAAACTTTAAAAAGATGCAATTAATACTAAAATATTTTTAACTAACAAAAAACAAGTGACATACCTTCTCCTTTTGTCCTGAGTAAGCTGAAGTTCTATTAGGCCAAATATGGAGTAAAATGCAAACTGCATTAAAGTCAGGTACCAGCCATAAGGCTTAAACCCCTCCATTGAAAATATTAATTCCTGACAAAAGACAACCAAACACTGTTAAGTTCAAGGGAGTAGACTAATTTCCTCACAGCAAATTATTATAAACAGTATAATTTAAAAGGAACCAAGCCACATCAACACCAGCACCAACACAAATCAAATTACAAGGCTTCTTACAGGTACCTTTACAGGGATAGACGCCTTTCTCAAAGAATTGACACTAGCTACCCAGGTATAAAAATTAACGCAAAATAACTATAAAGCAACACTACCTAGGGTTCCTTATTTAAAAAATAAAGATTTGCCCAAAACAATGGTGGTTGATTCAAAACCTTATATAAAGAGCGTATTTTACTAGAAGTTGGACATCTCATGCCTATTTTTTTTGTAGGAACATGGTCAGTTCATAGATTATGTAAAATTTTTCCTTATATAGAGAATGGTTAATTTATCTAAAATAATATTTTATTAAGTAATGTTCATATCAATTACTAATAAGTCATTTTAGAGGTATTCTAAGAGTCATCTGGACTAATCTTAATTGAATAAACAAACTTTTTATTGTGTATGTCAGCACGTGTATGTCACTTACATTACCAAACCCCAACCATGTTCTGTGAACTATCTTCCTATGCACTTACATCTAAGAGTAGCAATGTCAGCTTTTGCACAGTAAAACTGATAAAGCTACAAACAGTAGTTGAACAATTCATCCAATTTAAAATAAAACTTTATACATTCTAATTCTAGAGTAAAATATCTCATCAAACAAAAAATTTACTATACCTAAATTTAGGGGTTAAATTTTTAATTCATTTTCCTCTTCTACTTTTACTGACAGAAAAAAATGTTCTCAACAAGAAATACCAATCTCTACATCTAACTGTCATTCATTGTGATATCTTTCATCTTGCCTCCCGAGTGCTAGGATTACAGGTGTGTGCCACCAGGCCCGGTTGCAATGTTAAATAATTAAACATTCATTTTTATTAATTTGGCGAGACTATCTCTCCATGGTGTTATTCTCCACTAAACATTTAACTCTAAAATTTTCATCTTTCTTTTTAGTTAACTTAAAGAAATCTTCTCTGTTGATATACAAAAACTCTAATTTATGAAAAGTGGTATCTTGTACTAAGTGCTTACAGTAGCATTACACGCTATCAATAATTAACACATTACAAACAACAGCTATTTTTTACCTGTAAATATCCATAAATTAGGTAAAATACAAAAACTCCAGCAACACATATGAAAAATTGAGTAAATTTGTTAAATTTGCTCAGATTTATGCCAAGCACTACAATGTCATCAATCGACTTGATGTGTGGTGACATTGTTTGGGTTTTGGGTGGCACACTGATAGAGATATATTTTCTGGAGTTGCTGAACTTGAGATCCATTGTTCTTATTTTGCTGCATTCAGTTCTTCCAAAGTTATCTTTACTGGTTTCCTCTTTTTCATTCAGTCTTTCTTCTGCTTGCTGTGCCACGTTCTACAGAAGGAAATAAGCAATTAAAATAAAATGTTTAGATTCTAAAGTATTATGCTCTAAATAATAATCTAATGTTTACTTTAAACTCATGCAGATAAAACTGACTGTCTGTATATTAATATATTATTCCAGCTTCCAAACTGCCAAAAACAATAACCACTTTCCAATTTACCTTTGCCCAATAAAGACAGTAAATTGATTATGTACATATTTCCACAGCAACAATCTAAAAGCTAACCTAGTATTCATTTCATCAAACAACTAAGCATGACACATTTTTGCATCTAGTAAATATGTAATTTAAAAGCTCACAATAGTTTATGTATTAAAGTCAATCATGTACAGAGTAAGGACTGTGATGTTCCATTAAACAAGGAAACAACTGTAAAATATATTTGCTTGTGATGTTAAACTCACACAGCTGTTAAGTTTTATAAACTGGATTTTTCAGAGCTAGAGAGAGGACAGTATGCTTTAATATCACTCATGTTACAAGAAAACTTTGCTTCCCTTTGGAAAAAAAATCATTTTAATTTTAAAAGTCTATTGGGAGTAAAAGACTAGAAAATGTGTCATCTTTTGTTAGTCTCTGGAAAGAAATTATTTAAAAAAAAACTATGAAGGCCCATGGATGTCTCAATTTCTCTTTGGATTTATAAAAAAATTGAAAAATGAATTTCACACAAAGGTTAAGCAAAGCCTAAAGAATTATAACAATTAAAGAACAGAACACACTTATGAAGAAAAATTATTTTCCTAGAAAAGACTCATTATTACAATTCCAATGAGAACAAAAATTTAGACTCTGAGGGCTGAAGTCGTAAGAATAATTCTGAAAGCTTCCCTTCAGAAACTTTTCAAAAGAATTGTCACATGATGGTAAAATGGCAGGAATTATAGCTGTCATTTCTAATATGCTGACTTATAGAGATTAACTAGGCCATATTCACAACTTAAATGAGGGGTCAAGCCTCTGAATACAACCTGTAACTAACAATACTCATGTACAAAACATTTGTTTTTTATAAGCCCTTTCATATTTCTAAACAAAAATGTACAAAAACTAAAACACAAGTTTGGCTGTATCTTTTCCTTTACTCTTTTCCTTTGTTCATGCTTCTCACACTGTATTTCAATCAGTTACCTCAAAGACCGTTTATACCATCTTGTAGATCACCACTTTCTTTATAAATTATGCTTTATCTTCTCTAAACACTTGATCAAAAAATGTACATTGAGGGAACAAAACAATTAACAACAATTTTCTGTGTATAAGCACCACTTAAATAAACCCAGGAGCACAGTGGGTTGTAAGCTTCTTTTCCCCAAGTTCTATTTTGGAAATATACCACAAAGTTTCAAACATCCTTGTTTCTGGTTCATGATGTCCTTTCAACCTTATTCATGTCTTCTTTCCCTGGGTCAGACTGTGAAGTTAAACTTTAATGTCCCTTCCTCTATAACACCTTCCCTAACTTCCCCAGCTGGGAGAAGACAGCACTTGAAAGGCAAGACTGAAATCCTACTTGTCTGGTTAAAAAAAATTAACTGTGTCCTCTTCAGTAACTCAAATGAGGGGTAAGGGTTCTGAGTACAACTTGGAACTAACAATCCTCAGGGATCAAAATATTATGCCTTTTATCTTTCAAATACTCTGAACCCAATAATCAATGATTCAAATAAACTGAAACTTCCTCTGGGTATTTTAAAACTTCTGCTGTAATCACTCGTCCTCTGCTTGGATGTGATTTCTGAAATGGACTATGATATTTGCATAGGTTATGGGTATAATGACAAATCTTGCAGAATACTGAGATAGGGAGAAAAATATAAGTAATGATTATGTATTTACACACATGTATAGAATAAAACTAGGAAATCTCTTTTCTGCCTTTATTGGCATTAGAACATTTCTCCAGAAAGCAACTCTTTCACAAAGTCACTTTTTTCTGTGAGGTTTGCAGTTCAGCAAAACACAAAGCATATTTTAATGATTCATTACAGTTATGGCTAATATTTTAAGAAGGTAGTATGATGTGGTTCTTTCTTTACACTTTGAAATTTAGATCTGAATTCAGAATCAGGTTTTGCTACTTATGAGCGAAGGTGTCTTGGAGGAAATTATTTAACTTTTCTGAGCTTTAGGTCCTATATCTCAACAGAAAGGAGTTTTAAAAATGATTTTTGTTGGGGCTATGTGAAATAAACGTAAAAGTGCTTAACATATACCATGACAGCCCGTATGTGTTAGTTATTATCATTCAAATTTTTAGAAATATCCCTGGTCTGGTCTGGTGTGCTGAAAATGATACATTCCTTTGACGTACAGCTGAAATATGGACCTGGATTTCCAAGCCAGACTTCTCTTCGAATGCTTCTCTGATATCTTAGCGAAGCTACTCTAGCATCTCATATTAAAAATGTCCAATCATGGACATATTATTTTCCTACTCTCTCTTTTCTACCCATCTTTCACCCTCTTCAATACGAAATCTAATTATGCTGCACCTTAAGACTGCATGTTAAAAATTAATGTCCTAGATTCTCAAAATACATTATATGTATTTTAATAGATATCTACACCATAATAGAATAATTTTTTTTGTTCTGTGCTTATGAATTCCATAAGGCAAGAGACAATTCTCCTTCATATGATCTACCATATAACAAAAATGCAAGCGATTAAATAAAGGACTCGTTTGTACTCTAGTATTTTTACTGCCAACTATATTGCATTTACATTTATATTGTATTTCAAACCACAAGTGGATAGCAGAAAGATACTTAACAGAAAGAACTAAGTAAGGGACTGAAACTGTATGATATATATTATGCTACTCAGTTATCAAAATCTACAACATATAATGGAAAATTTTAATGTGGAGCAAATATTTTAAAATTGTATTCTAAAAATGGGCATGATTATGCAACACAAGAAATATAATCAAGTCAACAAAAATAAAACTTTGTTCATTTGTTTGTTTTACTTGGAAGAACTGAGCATAGAGTATTTCTAAATCATTCTCCTTTATATGGTCTCTCTTCCAAATGCTAGTTTGAGGATAAAGAATAGTTGTAGCGTTTTAAAATAACAAACCCAAAATACAACAGTAACAACAACAACAACAATAAAAAAACCCAAAATAATGCACACCATTTCATCAACATTATTCTGTTCCTTCCCACCATTTAACATCCTTACTCCTGATAATCACATGAGCTGCAGAACTAGGCCACACATGGAACTAATCGCTCCAGCACTATCCTTTTTAAACATGTGTGCAAAAATATACCAACATCTCTTCTGAATTTCCCACAAAGCATCTGAAATGGACACGGAAATAAATTCACTTTCATTGCTTTCCTGAGGCATGAGAACCACAAAACTTGTCATTTAAAATCCTGCTTTTAGAATGCAGTTTTGTATTACTAATCTGATAGCGTGACTGATGAAACCTCTGATACTGAGAAACTCTGGTCTCTCATGTCTCCTAGCTATCATTTCAACACTGATGGCTGATATTATCATTGAGAGAAACAGCCAAAGTACTTAACGTGCAGAGAATCAAATATGGAATTAAAAGCAGTTAACAGGTTGCTTTCCTATGAAGTTCACTCTAACCTCTGGGACTAAAATAGAAATAAACCACAGCTATGAACCACTGTTTGAGGTCTCTTCCTAAATACTATTTAACTTTGGTTCCTTGAGGTTCAAGTAATAGCTGAAATGGAATTACAGACAGAGCTTCCAGCACAGCCTAAACATTTAAAAATTTTAGTGATGATACTGACTTACAATGACCTACTGAAGTCAAATTGATTTCACTTTCTCAGTCTAGTCTTTTCCAATCTACACAATTCCTACAACGGTACACTGTAAGAAAAACCTGAAAAACATGATTCCACTCATACTGACACATTCAATGTTACAAATAGAAAAATCTTACCATTATGCCTTGAATAAAGGCACTTGGGCTATTAATCATGGTCTATGGCATATGATAATAAAACAGAAAACCAAAATACTATCTCTTTTTTGGTACACATTTTATTACACAAAGTTCAATAAACTGTAAATTTAAGTTTCTTTTTTTCCTCAAAGGAGAAAGTTAAAATTTAGGGCTCAATCTTACTGAGTTATTAACGCTGTCCAAATTATTTTAAAATAGTGATTGTATCTGTTTCAACTTCCAAACTATCTCAGTTCACTGAAAAGAGTTTAAATTTCCAGAGGTCTGATAACCCACGGTAAAAAGAATGTTAGATGCACAGCATTTAAAAAAATAATTCTGTTGCACACCGAATCATTCTCTCTTCCACTTTCAATACACCTTCAAAAGCAAGAAAAGGGATGAAGGAGAGGAGTCAATTGCAAAGACTGGAGGAACTTGCAGGATTTCTGGTGACATAAATTTAACAGTGAGGCGAGTACAGTTACTTCCTGGGCAAGAAGTGAACCCAGAACCCGGAAGTGGCTCTTACACTGCAAATACAGTCGGGGTGAATCCAGGACTGTTATCAGTTCGCCACAACCGCAAGGGCAACCTAAATGACCCCTGAACTTGGCCTCGTCCAGTGACTCCACAAATGGGGGCCTGAAGGAGACCTTTTCAGGCCATGAGGTTAAACGGACGAGGACGAGGAATGCTCTACTCTGCATACCGGGCTGGGCGGTTTCTGTTCCTTAGGGAAGAAAGTCACCCGCTCCTGTCATCCCGGTCTCATAGGCTCCCCGACTGCTCCTTCTGGACGAAAGAGACGGACAGCGTCCAGCATCTCCAGATCCCAAACACTGGAAGGGTACCGGGGGCACGCCCACCCCCAAGTCGGCGTGTCACCTGGAAGGGTGACTCTAACTCGTGTGGCACCTCTAGCGTTCCCCCTCCCCAGGTTTCTGGCCATCACCTCCTCTTCTGCCTCTTCCTCCTCTCTTCCTCCTGCACTTTCCACAGCCACAGCCGCCTCGCCGGAAGGTGCTCGTTTCGCCGGCGCCAGCGCGCCACTTCCGCTTATGTGTCCCGAGGCGCGCGCGCAGGCGCGCGGCCCCGCCCGCTGTGCGTCCCGGGGCTACGCCAGCGCGCACAGCGCTACCTCCTGCGCATGCTCCATGTGCTTTGGGGCGTGAGACGCGCGTTAACGTGGTTGTTGAGGGCCTGCGGTGGTCACCCTTTAGGTTGGCCTACGGAAAACCGATCAGTGCTCCTGGTGTGTCTGACTTTCGTACGGGCCTACTGCCGCTGGGTTCTTAGGAGGGAGGCGACTTTCACGTCGGTGGCTATTGGCTGCGATTTGAGAAGGCCGCCCTGTGGAGAATGTTGGACCCAATTTAAAAATCCCTCTTGGCCCACTTTAATCCAAATGTGTGGAGATGATGCCCTGGCCCCTTTTTCTGCTTCTGCGTTCTTTCTCTGCCCAACCTGCTTTTCCAGATGGACCAGAATGGCACTTGGATTGCTTTTGAAGTTGAAATTCAGTGTATAGCTACAGTGACAGTGGTCCTTGGAACATCTCGGAAGTGTTCCCAGCATTGTTCTGATGATGTCGTTTGTTGTTTGGAGCATGAATCCCAAAGCCTGCGGGCTGTCGATCAGCTTAACCTGCTTAACTGAATGAGGGCACAGAGGGCAGCATCTCTAGTCACTGAGACAATGGCGTAAAATCCAAGATAGAATAGGGGGTGAGTGTTTGTTAGATAGCAGTGTTATCCAAAGATTACCATAATGAAGATGGATGAAGATGAAATGTGTTTGAGTGCCTGCTTTGAATACCAACAAAGAGATGAGTTGGATTAATACAGATGGTAGAATCCATCCAGTGATTTACAGCTTTTAAATTTCACAGGCATCATACAGAAAAAGCATTTGTATACCACATGTTGAGTATGAGGGATCGTACTGAAGTAAGGCAGATAACGCCAACATTAGTGGTGAGAAAAAGTATCTGGTTAGTCATTTGCATTTAATACTTACTGATTTTGTTAGGCCAGTGCTATCAGCATGTTGTGAATGTTAAAATTACATAGAACTTATATTTCCTGAAGAGATAGTGACAACCTATCAGTGATACTGTATGGAATGATGTGGATTTAACACTACTATCAGCTCTTTATTGTTTATTAAGCCCTTGTTAAGTGGTCATCTGTACAGGTCCTATTCATATTCCATGAATTACAATTGTGAAGCCCCTGCCCTGAAGAAGTTACAGGATACACCTGATTAGGTAAATGGTAGTATAAAACAACTTATGATACAAAATGTTATAAAATATCCACTCATGATTTATGATCACAATAGCTTTCAAGCAGGGCTTTCTACTTTTCTTGTTTCTTTATAATCTAGCTCCACTCAAAACCTAGAGTGAACCATTTAGAATTTGTGACAGCTGTGTTATTCCTCTTCTTAGAACTCTACCATTCTCCTCCCAAATCCAAACATTTACCATGGCTTATAACTTGTTTTTGAGGAGTCACATCCAAGCTGGTCTTCAGAACCTACCTATCTAACCCTCTCTAAGCACATCAAATACGAATGCATTTTATCTACTGTTCCCTCTGCATGGAACACTGTCCTGCTACAGATAGCCATTAGTCTGCCTAAATTTCCTTCCAGTCACTGCTTATATGTCATCTGACTATACTATCAACAAAATAATTTGACATATCAAGCACATGACATGTAAAATGTGTGAGGTAGTATCTATTTTAGAGTAGATGTTTAGTAAATAGAGACTCTCATTCATTACTTACCTATTTACTCTTGTAGTAAATTTATGGTACAAAATTAAGGACTTCACAACCATGATTTGGTTTTAAATTTCTAACTAACAATCCTGTTATATGTGAAGTTTTTGGTGCCCCAGCTCACATTTTAAGAGGATCAATTATGATTTTTTACTCACACTGGAAAAGACAGTTTCATATAAGCTTCCATTCATTTCATCCTAACATCTTCTATTGTCTTGACATTACTAGACCTCTGCTTTCTGTACCAAGGGTCTTCTGACTTTGTAGATGTGTTCAGTAGCTTCCTCAGCTCATGGCATGTACAACTGGAGAGTGTCATTTAACACATATGGGGCCCTTCAACCAAGGGGCAACAGTAGCTGTTGGTTAAACAGTCCTGTTTTGTAGACTTTAGTAAGACAGTTACATATGTTCTTGTGTGTGCATCTCAGAAGACCCAGTTAAACTGAATTCTGATTGTCCACAGTGGCAACTTCAATAACACACTCTTACCATCTGTATCCTCCCTATCACATCATTGCTTACTAGGATTACCTTCCAAATACACTGTCTTTACACAAGTAGTTAGCAGTCATCTTCTCCATCTTCCACCATCCATTTCAGACTGATTTCATCCTTGGGCTAGGACAGATGATTATTTGTCTTAGTAGGTAGGAGCACAACATCTGCACCTTCAGAAATTTTGCTTTTGTTAAGCCATTGCGTTCACCATTTGTACTGGGCATGGAAACACAAAAAGACACTCCAATGGCTCCTCTAGACTACAGAAATATACTATATATCTTCTTTTTTGCCTTTTATGGGAGAAAACATTCATAATACTAACTTTTTATGCAGCAAGTCTTCATAATAATCTGAGTCTCTATTGCCTGCAAGGCACCTACATAACCAAGCTGTAGTTTTAACTTTCGGTTCTATAGCTCCTCCTTTATTTCCTGGTAGAAGAAGAGTTCTTCCAAGGAGACCAGAACCCCTAATTTGGCAGATATGCCCTTGAATTACTCAGAGGCACTGTGAAAAGGGCCAATGCTATTTCCACTTCTTAGTTCCCAGCTCATGTATTCTAATTATGAAAGGACACAAGAGGATACCTATCATCAATTAGTTCTACGATAAGTATCTCAGACAGTGGAACCCCAACCCTGTCAAGGTGTTTGTTCCTGAGAAAGGAATCATGGTGTTGTTCATTAAATCATGCCATCCTTCAGGCCAGCTGACTCCAGACAGTGCAACACGTGAGTTATGATGGTACAGTGGACCAAGTAGAAGCTTCTGAAAGCACCTCTCCACCATGGCAAAAGGCAGGAAATGAAACACATTGCACTTAGGAAGACTTTCAGAGACTGAACTACCAGCTGAGGCTTTTTTGTTTTTAAACTAGAGATTGAATCAAGGACCTTTGCACTGAGCTATATCCCTAGATCTGCTGCCCTTTTATTATTTTTATTTTGATACAGAATTTTGCTAAATTTCTAAGTTGTCCAGGCTGGACTTGAATTTGCAATCTACTTCTTCAGCCTCACAGAGTCCCTGGTGTAATGTGTGTGCCACAATACCTGTCTGGCAAGAGGCCTTTAAAATGTAGAAATGATGACCTCTGTCACATCCCCATTTGATTAATTAGTTTGGGGTCTTAAATAGATGCATTTTAGTGGGCAACTGTAAACTTAGCCAAGTAGCAGTTTCAGTCACAGCTTCTATAAAGATGTGAAATTTTTACTAGAATAAAAACAGGCTCTTGGTCACTGTGATTTTTGAGTTGGGAAATGTTCCATTATGTACCAGTAGAGTGGTACAAGAGCAGTTGGCTCCTTTATGAAATTGACTGGAATATGTATACACTTCCCCCTACTTGTATTAGATTAACTTTACTGCTCTCTGTTATGATTTATTCCTACAGGAACTTTGATTATCATGAAGATCACCTGTTTATTAATCTATAGTTATGACATGCTAACTGGATCTAGAAAAAAAAGGAGGTAAGTACTGTACTAGATACTAGGAAGATACATGTGTGGCAAGGGGTGGGCATGAAACCTGCAATAATTTAGTCTTCCCAATTTGGGGGCATCTAATTTTGGGATGGTCTGTGTTATCTGTAGCGAACTTGAGGTAAGGACTAGTGTGCAGATAGGTTGTTTGGAAGATCAGGAAGCAGAAGGTAGATTAAAAGGAGAGGAACAGAGAAAAAGCAGAAAGGCAATATCAGAACTTATTATGGAGGCTGTTTCACAGAGTTGGGTACAATTCCACCAGGACTGAAAGCCCAAAGTATGAGATTCCTGGGAAGAGTAGTAATTTTTTCTTAAAGAATTGACATCTCTTAATACGAACTTTTCCTGTTTACAGAACTCTGCTAACAAAACTATGAGACAGACTTACAAAGACACATGGTAGGACCAGAGATCCTGGTCATATGCTCATTCTTCTACCTCCCATATCATAAAGTGTCTTCTTTAACCAGTGGCACTGTGTCTGAAAATCATGTGTTTGTCTTGAACACTTTCAGGAAGATGACAGGGAGAGATAGTGGTGGGTCAAATGGAATTTTGATTTTTAGTGTCTCGAGGAATCTCAATACTGATTTCCATAGTGGTTGTGTTAGTTTATATTACCACCAACAATGAAGAAAGATTCTTTTCTCCCCACGACCTTACCACTATTTGTTATTGTTTGAGTCTTTTATGATAGCTATTTTTACAGAGTAATGTGGAATCTCAGTGTTGTTTTGATGCATTTCTTCAATGGCCAGTGAATGTTTTTCATGTACCTCTTGATCATTTGTTCTTCTTTTGAGAAGTGTCTATTCATTGTGATTGCCCGTTTTTAAATATTGTCTATATGTTAGGTGTAAAATGTGATGTTTTCATATATATACAACAGTAGTGAAATTATTATTGTAGTTAAGCAAGTTAGCATATCCATCACCACATGTTGAAGTTTTTTTCTTATATTTGCATTTTGAGAGTTCTTTGTATATTCTAGATGCTGGTCCTTTTATCAGAAATGCAATTCCTAAGTATTTTCCTACATGTTGACACTTGTTTTTTATCATCCTCTTCATAGTATCTTGAAGAGTAGAAGTTTTAAATTTTGATGTGTCATAATTATTTTTAGTAGATTATACTTTTATGTCATGTCTGATTTATTTGTGCTTGATTTAGTGTCACAAAGATTTTTCCTGTTTTCTTTCATTTTCTAGTTTTAGGTTTATATCTAGGTCTATGATCCATTTTGGGTTTTTTCTTTTTGCTGGTGTTGTGAAGTCTTTTCCTCTGCTTGCCTTGTTTCTAATGACAAATTTGCCTTTTAAGATTCATGAAAAGATGAAAATTATTCCTGTGAGTTGTTATTGTTCATATATTTCTTGGACACAGATTGTCCAGTCAGCAACTGGGATACATGGAGTTTTTTAAAAAGTGGAACTTAAATTCCTATTTCAAAATTATTGTTTTATATTTTCAAACAAATTCAATAGAAATAGCCTTCCAGATATATAAAGGAGTTTTAATCTTTGCTATAGTAGCAGAGGACAACACTTTACACAATTTGAAGAGCTCCTCGTCAATGGAGCAGACACTACAGTAGCAGAGATTAGACAGCTACTCTGCATATTTGGAATAAAACAATTACTACTTAGGAAAACAGGGTTTGACAAATCATTCCAAGGGGAAAAGTATTAAAAGTAAGTATCAATAAATTTTACTGAAGATGTTTTTATTTAAATTAAGCTTTAATTCATGTACATAATTGAATAAAACTTATACTTAGTTTTACATCTCATTTGTCTATAGAATATATATTTCAGCTATTTTTATAGTGATTCATGTAATAAGTAAAAGACTTCATTATAATACCAGCCTTAAATGTGGAAATCACACTAATTTTCGTTTATAATTGCAGTAAAATGGAGCTTTATATTTAATATTTTAAAAACCTCAGACTAGTTTTCTGGGTGGTGGTGCATACCTGTAATCCCAGTACTCTGAGAGGATGAGGCAGGAGGACCACAAGTTCAAGCCTAGACTGGATGACTTAAGGATTTAGCAAAATCCTACATCCAAATAAAGAAATAAAATAGGGCTGGGGATGTGGCTGAATGTGAAGGCACTAGGTTCAATCCCCAGTACCAAGAAAACAAAACAACCTCAAATCATGCGAAGTGCATTCTGATGTGAAACGAAGTTAATAGCACAACATTCAGATAACATTAAACATACATAAAATAAAATATAAAAATAAATATGTAAAATTATAATATCTACGATATGCAGTTGATATAAAAATAAGTGTAAAATACACTGCAGTTTTGCATTTCCAGGAATTCTCACTACTTCATAATAGTGAATACACTGAAGTGAGTGTATTTCTGAGCTGAAAAACACCTCTTTATATTTAATCTGTATCTTAGAGAAAGTAGCATGCATGAAGTGGTAAATACCAGCCAATGTAGTATGTAGAGTGGCCATAATTTTTATCATAATCACTTAGCGGGTTAGGAGAAGACAGCCAGGCTCTGGCAGTAGAAGAGGTATGTACCCTTGGAGGAGAGGGGGGCCTCAGGGTCCCCCCAGTGACCATATCAAGAACAGGAGGTGTATTTAGTGTATATGCCCAGTATATCATGCCATTTATTTCCAGTATAAAGTTAAACAGAGGTAGAATAGAAAGGAATCCTTTTACCTTTGCTGTTTTAGAGTTAGAGGTGGCTTGTGTGACAGTTGCCAGGAAGAATTTTCCTGGGGGTGGAAAGGAGACCATTGTTTTATAGTGTCTGTTGAGCCTGTGCGGTGAGCTGCTTAATCTGTGCCTGACAGGTCCTGAGAGCTGTCCTGCAGAGGGTGACAGATCTGTACTCCCTCCCTGGAGCCGAAGCACCATCTCCTGTGGCTCAGGGATGGGCTCCTCCATCTGGTACCCTACATGAACACTTTCACAGGGCCCAGCCCTTGAGGGCCAGACAAAATCTTTTCTTTGTGGGAATAAAATGTTTTTCCCCCTGCTTTGCAGCCACCTGAGTCATACATTTAAAAAATTAGAAAAGAGTGCTTTATATAATTGTTCCTGTGGGTAAAGTCGCTCTTTCCCTATTCCTATCCTCTGTTTTAATAATTGAGTTTTAAGTGGTAAATCCTTACTACAGAGGGCCATGGTAGATCCAGAACAAAGGGCTGTATGGTGGTCCTGGGACCCTCTGGGCTGACCCAGGTTAAGGGGAATGTGCTTCCTCCACCCAGGTCCTGGAGCCATCATGTCCTGCATAGTAGGTATAAAGACAAAACAAATATGTTTAGATTTGCCAAAAGATTCCTAGTCATGTCTATTTGCCAAATGTCATTACTTATTAAACCAAGGGGATTGACTCTTGCCCAAAGAATAGATTTTATCAATCATGGTTGTCTTAGAAATTGAATCTTTGTAGAATGTTAACAGATAACGATGATAAAGTTTCATGGAGAAAACGAGGTTAAGGGAAGCATAATATTTTAGCATAATAATGATGATATTATTATATTAGAACTATTAGGTTGTTATCTCTGAAACATAATTAAATGTTCATCTTAACATAGAACAACTTATAGTCAGTTATTTTTATTTAATTATAAGATATTAAATGGCATAAACTTTTACCTAAATTTCTTATCTATTAGTAGAATATAATTTAAGAAGAATGTACTTGTATATAGATGTATTTTATATGTTATTAATTGCAGTGTCTGGGTATATAATGCTATCATATTAATATAAGCATAAAAATATTCATACCATCTGGCTGGCTATAACATGCTAGATTGACATGCACATTTCATGACAAATAGCTGAAACACAAAGGAAAGAGATTCTTGAGCCCAAAAATTTTATCATGGTTAAGTCACCAGTGTGATTTTTTTTCCTCTTCAATTTTGTGTTTTTGAAGGCCTGTACACTTGGGAAACACAAATATAAAACTCAGTATACCATGAGGTTGGCAATAATTGCTATTGTAGCTATACAGCAATCTTTACATATATTTAATTTCTATTCTTAAATTTTAGACTCCTTTAAGAGGTCTTATAAGATATAACTATTGACAAGAACTAAAGACAACTTTATAGCTCTGATAAGTTTTGGAAACGGTGTTAATGACCATAAATAGTCTTAATACTCAATATACAAGTGCACCCAAGTATAACCATAACAAAACTTGTTTAATCAAAGCCAGTTGATGTCGGTCAACTGAACTATTGGGACCAAATTTAAAGACATGTCAAATTTTGATCATTTTATGTTTAAGGCTAAACATAATATATAAAATAGAGTACCTGTTTGTTACTTTGTATGTATTAAATTTACATAGTCTTGACCCTAAATTTAACTTTAAAGCTTAGACTCACAGTGTAACTTGGTTATATATGTTTATATCCAAAAATATAAATTATCATGTATATAAATTATGATATAAATTGTGTCATAAACTTAGATGATAGTTGTTTAGTTAATCAATCATGAATTGATATTGAAAATATTTTATATGTTAGTATTTAACTAGTTTTAACTCTTAAAGCTTATGTTTAGTAACAAAATGCTTAACAGTGAAAACACAAGAAACTTATTAAAGTATAGAACCTTTGCTTTTAAATTTAGTTTTGTAAGTTTAACCAAGAGCATCTCAACAGTTTTAGAAAACCATTTTGCTCTTGGGTAGCTGCTACTAAAAGTAGCTCATCAAATAATCATTACTGAGTTTTGGGGTGCTTGCCTTTTCTGTTACTTTCTACTCATTGCTGAGACAAAATATCTGATGCCCAAAGTTGGGAAAGGAAAGGTTCTTACAGGTTTTGGAAGTTTCAGTCCATACTCAGTTGGCTCCAAGTCAGGGTGGCATGGCAGGGCTGCAGTTCCTGGCGGCTGCAAACAGCAAAGCGGAAACTGGCAAGAGAGAGACACGCCTTCTTCCTGCCATTACATTGTATGCTGGCTCCACCCCTAGGCCCGTGTAGCACTGACACCATCAATGCCAGAGCTAGACAATGAACCAATCACAAATGCACAATGCAAAGGCATGAGGCTTGGGGGCCACTGACATAAACCATGACACCTCTCCTGTAGTTGGATTCCAGATTTTTCTCATTTTAAAAAGGTATGAATGAAACGGGCAAACACAGTAACAAGTTTATTTGATGAAGTAAGAGTGAAGAGTGAGGGGACAAACTGGCTCTGCAAAGCGAGTTTTGGTCATGTGAAATAGGAAAAAGCAAGATAAAAGAAATGCTGCAGAAAGCCAGGATGGCCAGCTCCTGGCCCCTGGGTCCTTTTATATGGTCCAAACTGCGGCACCCTTTTCCGTCCATCCACGCCTTGTGACAAGGTCCATGAGTGGAGGAGAGTGCTTCTCCAGGAAAAGGACACCGCATGTGGGAATTGGGCGCAAGGATCTTGGAATGTTTTGTACTGATAATTGTGATTTGTGTAGTTCACATGTGTATGTTTTTATGTAATGCTCAATATGGAGTCGAGGGTGGAGACTCCAGGGCGGTTGCTGGAGGCCCTCTAGATAACCCCTTTGTGAGGACTGGTTGTGGGGTTTTGCCTTCTGTGAATAATGTGAGAGAGTTTATGCGGGAGCTTTGGGTGAAAGAGCTCATGGAGGAGGATTTACAAAATTACTGTGAGACAACTGCCCTGAGACACTGGACAGGCAGCCAGAGACGGGCAACTAGGACACATATGTTACACCACCGGCCGCCTAAGACAGGCACAGGACCAATTGCTGTCCTGCAGGCCCATGACGGGTAAGGCCTGGTTGGGTTCATATGAAGAGTCCTTGACCTAAGACAGGCGCTGTCCTCACAGGGACTGCCACTCCCATAAGTGATAAGGGAAACAATGTAGGGAGCAGTATGATAGTCTCACACATCTCTTCCTCCTGTAGGCATCCAGGTGCGATGGCTTACATTTCCCAAGCTAACTAAGTAACAAGATTGAGATGTTAATTGATACCTATTGCCCTGAGCCTGGGGCGCTTCCTGCTTGGAGTTGAGGTCAATTAAAACCTATTGTTTAGGATTGTCCCTGCCTGGCCCTAAGCTTGGGGTGCTT
>PVLA01013008.1:0-39891 GCA_004027455.1 Hydrochoerus hydrochaeris | reverse complement strand
TTTCTTTGCCAGTACCAAGCTGATTTGATCACTGTGGCTTTCTAGTACTGTTTCAAGTCAGGAATTGAGATGCCTCCTGCCTTGCTTTTGTTGCCTAGAATTGCCTTTGCTATTCTAGGTTTCTTCTGTTTCCAAATGAATTTTAGGAGTGTTTTCTCTAGATCTGTGAGGTATGTCAATGATATTTTGATTGGGATTGCTTTAAATCTGTATAACAGTTTTGGGAGTATAGCCATTACAATGTTGGTTCTTTCTAACCAAGAGCAAGGAATGTCCTTCCATTTTTTAATATCCTCTTCAATCTCCTTTTTCAGCATAGTATAATTTTCAGCATATAGGTCTTTTACATTTTTAGTTAGGTTGATTCCTAAGTATTTCATTTTTTAGATGTTATTGTAAAGGGCACTATTTCCATAATTTCTCTCTGAATGAGTTTTTTTGTTTGTGTACAGGAATGCTATTGATTTTTGAGCATAGACTTTGTATCCAGCTACACTGCTGAACTTGTTTATTACCTCTAGTAGTCTTTTAATGGAGTTTTTTGGGTCTTCTATATAGAGTATCATGTCATCTGCAAATAGTGATAATTTAACTTCTTCCTTTGCTATCTTTATTCCTTTTATTTCTCTCTCTTGTCTGATTGCCCTGGCTAGTGTTTCCAGAACTATGTTGAAAAGGAGTGGTGATAGTGGACATCCTTGTCTTGTTCCTGATTTTAAAGTGAAAGCTTTCAGTTTTTGTCCATTTAGTATAATGTTGGCTGTTGGTTTGTCATAGATGGCCTTTATAAGGTTGAGGTAGAAGCCATGTATTCCAAGTTTCTGAAAGGTTTTTATCATGAACGTGTTGGGCTTTGGCTTATTTGATTTTTCATTTCTGTTAATACTTGATTTGTATAGCTGTGTGCTGTGCAATTTGGTGCATATATATTTAAGATTGTTATCTCTTCCTCTTGAAGTTTTCCCCTAACTAGTAGTAGTGACCTTCTTTACCTCTTCAGACCTTTCTTGGTTTGAAGTTCACATTGTCTGCAAACAGAATAGCTACCCCTGCTTTTTTTTTTTTTTTGAGTTCTTGTTGTGTGAAGTATTGTTTTCCATCCTTGGACTTTCAGTCTATGAATTTCCTTTTGGGTTAGATGGGTTTCTTGTAGACAGCATATCTTTGGATGTTGTTTCTTGATCCATTCTGCCAGTCTGTTTCTTTTAATTGGTGAATTGAGGCCATTTACATTAATGGTTATAACTGTCATATATTAGTTTATTGCTGACATGTTATCTTTCTGCTGTTGCTTCTTTATCTTTCCCTTCTGTTTAGTTGTCTGTCTTGCTTAGTGTTTTTTTTCTATGTGTATCTAGAATGTCTTTGGGTATTCTTTGCAGGGTTGGTTTGGTGATCAGGAAGTTCTTCAGTTTTTCTTTTCATGGAAGTATCTTCTTTTTCACCCATTTTGAAGGACAGTTTTGCAGCGTACAGCAGTCTGGGTTTGAACTCATTTTCCTTTAAGATTTGTAATATTTCACTCCATGCTCTTCTTGACTTCATTGTTTGTGTTGAGAAGTCTGCTGTGATTCTGATAGGTTTTCCTTTATAGGTGATCTTTCTTTTCTCTCTAACAACTTTTAATATTCTGGTTGGCAGATTTATGTGGCTATTAACCTATCAGTTAAGCACTTCAGTGCATGTGGGTTAATGGAAAATGCTGGATCTCATTGGGCTGGGAAGCTAAAGAGACTTGGCTCAGCTGGAGCCCATCTCAGGCCTCCATCCATCCAGGGACACAATAGCCAGTCATACAGAGCTACTCTCTTCCTGTGTCACAGATAACTTTGCCTAACCTCAGATCCCAGTCTGTGGCTCCACTCAGCTGTGACTCCAGTGGCAGATCTCTCGGCTAGCAAATATGTATTACTCCTGACCTGACCAGAAGGCACTCTTCTTCAGCCAGCAATGGTACCTGGCAGCAGAGCCCATCCAGTGCTTCCTGGAGTGTGAGGCCTTGCTACCAGCCCCTCCTGACCTAACAGAACAGGCAGCAGCCCTGATAATCAGGGAAGCAAGGGTAAGCTCAGCCTGCCAGCAGGCACTTCTAGAATCCCAATTGAAAGTAAACTGTGAAGGTCTATCTCTGCCAAAGCTAACGTGTAAATTCAGATGTGGCAAAGGTGTGCAGTAAAGATGCTGCTAAGGCTGGTGCAGATGTCAGAGTCATGGCGTGGAGGTGGCTCTGTGGATGGGTGTGTGTGCTGCTGAGTTGCTGGATGATGTCGCTATGGTTGCAGTGGAAGTATTGGGAAAAGAATCCATTGTACCCTGAATTTTGCACTGAATTTCTGAGCTGTGGTAGAGGTTGAACAAGTTGTGGCAAATGATATGAGGTTTAAGTAACTGCTCAAAGTTATTCTCTGACAATATTATATTTGTTTTTATTTGTTTTGAGACTATGTAGTCCAGGCTGGCCCCGAATTCATGGCCTCCTGCCTCCACCTCCTGAGTGCTGAGATTACAGGTGTGCTCCACCACGCTCAGCTGTCTGACAGCATTTTACCTGCTTTTAGATCTATATATTTATTCTGGTTTGGTTATATGAATTATTTGGTGCTAATTATTGTAGAAATTGCAAGTGCTGGTATAACTTTTCCTTAGGAAATGTTATTTTTATTGTGACCATCACTTTATAATATGATTTCACAGATTGCTGTGGCTTACAGTTAAAAGTAAATGATAAGCTCCATGTAGCTCAAATGGTTTCTTTATTTTTACTAATTTAATACATTTTTTACTCATTTGAATAAAAATATATATGCATATTCTGGTTGACACACTGATTGTTATAAAATGTAAGACATCATTTAAAATCATCAGCACTAAAAGTATCACCTTTTACTCATTTGACAGACTCGTTTCTAGTTTTAATTAATTAATTTTGCTAAATATTTTATGTTTTTGAAAAGAATTCATGCATCAGACAAACAATTAGGAAAAAAAAACCCTGAGCTGGGTGTAGTGGCAGAAGCAGGATTGCTGTGAGTTCAAGGCCAGTGTGGTTTACATAGCAAGACCCTGTCTCAACACCAATGCCGTCCCAAGTGGAAAAAGATTGAAATAGCAAAAACTTTGTTACCGCATGACCTTAATACTTTCTTTAAAAATTAGGTTAATTAATTATATTTTAATTTTAATCATTGTGATTATAAAATTTTTTTCACAGTGTAAATTTTATATAGGCATTCATTTCTATTACATATTAACTCTTTAAACATAATTTTAATGATTCATAGTTTTACCACAGGATAGGTTCTTTGCTATTCTTTAATAGATTTGTTCCCCCAGATAACCTAAAGAAACCTTCTAGTTTCACTTGCTTTTAGTTCACTTTAAACATTATCACCAGTTTTGGAAGTCACACATCTGAGCAATGCCTTGTTAAACCGCCACTAGCTTTCCCTTAGCAGACACTGGTGACTAACACCACTTAATGGATCCAGACTGTTCTCCAGAAAGTAGTTCCTCTTTCTGGTTGAACGGTGTGGTTTACTTTTTCTTGTTTCTTCAAGTCTTTTTTGGGTGGGTTACTCTTCATTGCATTCCCCTGTTCTCTGGAGGAAAAGATGCCTTTTGTATACTAGCAATTAAAAGAATGTCCTATCCCTTGGAAAATGAAGCCAAAATGTGTGAGTCATAAGACTTTCTAAACAGCAACTTTACAAACTCAGACTATCAAGTTTCCTACAGATAACAGCTATGCCCCAGAAAAGCTGACCATGTGAAATACATGTGCCTACCTGGAATTTGGAGCTACCCTGTGCCTTGCTCCCTGAACTGCTCCTAGAACTCTGTTCCCAACCAGTCTCCTGCCTCCAGTGTCTCCTTAACATGTCTTAGGCAGTTGTCTCCATCTTCTTTGGTTTCCTAGATTTTCAAATAAACCCCTTTCCTTGTCCCAACAACTTGTTCAGGAGTCATGAGCCTCCTTGAGTGGTTTTCATTACAGTAAATAGATTAAAATGAATATAGTAGTTATTTTCCTTTTAGTGTTAAAATATCATTTATATTTACTTTTATTTCATTGCCATCTTTATTTTTATTCATGGTTATGTATTAGTTTTTGATGTTGCTATGAAGTTTCTCTTGCTTCTCTGCAGAGGAATTTGTGCTCAAATAACTGCATAAACATACACTGGATTGCCACCACCTAAACGTCTTCTGCAGTCTGAGGTAGTCAGGGAGCCTTCTCATTTATACTGAGACTCTGAGTGAGGGTGGCCTTCTCATCTCTCTGGTGTAAGAGATGCACAGTATATTATTTAATATTTTTGGCTTTTTTGGGGGGAGACAGGGTCTCACAATGTAGTTCAGGCTGGTCCCCTGAACTCTCTGTGTAGCCCAGGCTCGCCTTGAATTTGTAGCAATCCTCCTGCTGAAAGGGAAAACTGTGTTAGGAAACAAAAATTTTTTAAACTTTATTCTCTTTGAAGCTGCCTAGCTCTGTAACTGTTTCATGGCTCTGTAACTCCTTTCTTGATTCCTGTAACCATGAGAGCTTAACTGAACATTCAAGATGTCTACTTGTACTCAGGTTTGTGGTTGTCAATCTAGCCCTGTAACTGATGATCTCTCTCTGCTAGCTAATCAGAAGAACTGCCAGGCTGTCCTGTACTGTTTTTGTAACCCCTGCTTATGACTCATATAAAAATACTGGCTTACAGACACCCACTGCCTAGCTTTTTGCAGGAAGTTATTCCAATCAGGACCACTGGTATAAAATAAAGCTGTTCACTACCTCCTGACTTCCTCTGGTATTGTTCTTTTCCTGGATTCAGTTTCACCACAACACTGCCTCAGCTTTCCAAGTGCTGGGATAACAGGTGTGCACCACTTTGTTAGTTAATGCCCAGTATTGTTCTTTAATATTTTAAAATGAGGATTTGAAATCTAGCATTGCTTACCTAAAACACTGGGAACATTTCTTTTTTTCTAATTTTTAGATTTTTTATTTTAAAGGGAATTAAACAAAACAATAAAATAGAACCAAACAAAACAGTGAGAACAATATTGGAATTCAAAAATGAGACAGAAGGAAATCCCCCATAGTTGCTATATTGCCTGTTATTATCCTCTAAATAGATACTTAGACTACTGGCAAAGTCAATCAAACAATACAAACATAAAGTTTTTTTTTTAATTTCAGTAGCTATCATCTCTGCCTGTGTTCGTTTGAATCAGCTGGTTGCTAACTGGGGGAGGGGAGCTCAGCTCTTCTTGTCTCCCAGCCCAAGTGCTAGCTGGCTGAGGGGAGGGAGTTGGCTTCTTGTTTGTCCTCTCTGCCTGCATGGCTGCTGTTGGCTCACAGGAGAGGGTTGGCTTCTTGGTTCTCCTCCTGGCTTCATGTCTCCTGCTGACTTGTGAGAAGCAGCTGGCTTCTTGGTTCTCCTCTTGGCTCATGACTGACACTGGCTCATGAAAGGAGGTTGACTTCTTGGTTCTCTTCCTGGGGACATATACTTTCTAAGAGGACAAAAAAGAGCAATGAATCAACTTCATTAATTTGAATTCTAAGGCAAGAGTCACTGAACTGAATAAAATCATACTTTAAACATTGTTAGTTATTCATCCTTGTAGGCTAAAAAACCCCATACATTCATAAATTTTACACGTATGTCATTTACAATATCTAGTTTTCTCTCCATATCTGTGGACTATGTATCTGTGGATTCAATCAACCATGAATACAAAAAGTTTGAAAAAGATTGCAGCTGTACTGAACACATACATTCTTCCATTAGTCTCCAAACAACACAGTATTGCAACTATTTACACACCATTTTCAATGTATTGGGCATTACGCACAATCTAGAGGAGATGTAGAGTGGACAGGAGACTGTGTATAGGTTGTATGCAAACACCTAATATTTTAACAGGGATCTATCTCAGTGTGTGCTAATTTGGATCCCTTGGTGGGGGAGGGGCTGAACTCTCCCCTGCCTACCAATGATGAAGTGTGATAATATGACATTCACCTAGGATACAGCCAACAGTGAAATTTAATGGGTGAGCTAAAATATATTTAAGATTTATAAGTTTAATGCTTTCCTCATGTATCCAGTTTGCTTTCATGTAGGAGTCCTGACATGTACATCTTACTCATGTTTTTCCATTTCTCTCTCACTCTCACTCTCTGCTGGAATTGAAGCTAGAGCTCTGCACCTGCTAACAGGCTAAGACCGAATTCTACCACCACATCCCTAGCTCTCGTCTTCCTCGCTTTTGAAATAAATGTGTTAAAAACAACTGAATGAGGATATAATATGAACTGGTAATGCTGTATTTTGAGATATATGTATCCCAAATTGAATTAGTAGGTATTTTCCCAATGAATCATTGGTAATTTCTAGAAAAATTCTGGGTTATATTTACATGTAGAACAATTTAGAGCACATACTTCTAGAGAGAAGTTGAAGACCTTAAATAACAAAGCTAAAAAATATATAGTTGAACAAAATGTTAAAATCTAAAAATAAAACTAAAACCATATAAGAACTTGCACCCATAGAATAGAGCCATGGAGAAAATGTAATATCAAATATGTCCATAAAGCCTTGAATACAATTTAGGCGTATTGTGTGTATAAACTTGTGTATTTTGCTGTTTCAGTAGCTACTTCTGATCCTACTCTAGGAGCATTTCTTCAGAATCATGGTTAGATATAAAGACAATGAGAGACACTAAACTTACTGATACTCAAGTGACTGAAAATAGGAGAATAACTTTTATGTTGAGAGATTCTATCAGCTCTTAGGCATAGAAAAAATTATGAAGATGGTCTTGGTATAAGTATTATGTCCCTTCAGTCACATTCTTGTGTTTTATAAAACAAATATTCACAGTTTTAAATAACTATTAAATGATAATCAAAGCTAGTTTTCATCATGACAAATTTTATTTTCATAACAATTTTGCTTATAAAAGCATGATTCTATTGAAGGTGTTAATTCAAAGGAGGAAATATCCTTAACTAATGGTAAAATATAATTTAGAAGCTCATGTTTCTTGAAAAATTTCTAGAATATTAATTTTTAAACAGAAAAACCTCTTCACATATTAAGCTTATGCAATCAAAATGACTAGAATTTGTATAAAATCTCACTCATGACTTAGTGCATGCTTGGAAGAGAAAAACTAAAATCATGTGTCTATTAAAAGGAACCCTTCCCCTGGTATCACCTGCAAGATAAAGTGTTGGACATCTTTAAAGTGCTAAGAATGAGTGAGTGGTTATCAACTTATATTAAGAGTTTAGCCAGGAAACTAAAATTATCTTCCATCCCTAATTTGTTTTTTAAGGAGAGAGAGAAAGAAATGAACAAGCAAGTGATGATTTAATATTTAATCAAATAACTCATGAAGGAAAATAATGTAATACTGGATAAGCATTTTTTCTTTATATGTAATTCTTTCAGTAGCACACATGTTACCTTGAAATTGGAGGAAGTGACAATAGAATGGGTGCTTTGTCCAACTAAATAGTTCGCACTGTGTGCACTACATCCTTTGACCATTTTAACATTTTAAAACTTTTCATTCTGCTTGAAATTCTCCGTCTACTGTTGCAATCATCTAGCACTCTTGGGATTTCATTAATCTGACTTTTATCAAATTTAGTGTGAATATATAATTGGGATATATTTTGAGTCTTTTATGTTAGCAAATTTTAAATTTAAAAATTTATTTCAAATATATTTTATGTATTACTTAATGAAATAAGTGATGCTATATACACTTTCTGTATAAATCCAAAATTGGTATTTAAAATGCATACTGATGGTGACATCTGCCACCCAGCATTTAAAATTTTGTATCATGTTGTGTCTTATTGGATTTTAATATGTATGATAGTATAAACAAATTTTTAATGGAAAATGAGATAATATAGTAGCCATTGTCCATCTTCAGTTAATTGGTTCAGAATGCCTTGCAAGAGTGGATGAAAAAGATGTGGTATTTTTATACAATGGAATATTACTCAGCTATAAAAAAGGATGATCTTGAGGCCTTCATAGGCAAATGGAGACAGCTTGAGACTATCCTCATCAGTGAAATAATTAAGAATCATATTTATAAATATCATATTGTGTCTCTAGTGTAAAAAGTAAATAAGAACTATAAGAGTAATAAAACCAAAATGTGTAATTGCTATTGTAAAAAAGAGAGGAAAAGAAAGTGCTCTAAGGATATAATTGCATGTATGTTTGAGTGTGTAAAATAGATGACCATATTGCTGAATCTTTGTTGGATCTTTGAGCAGAACTTTTTGTAGTCTGACTGTTTGAATATTTACTATGTACCCTTTAACTTTGTAACTTGAACAACTAGATCCAGGATGACAGTACGTAATTTATACATTACTGATTTCTTAGTAGGGCTTTTTCTCATTCTCCTTTTTCTTTTTTTCTTTTAAAATTCTATATTGTTGCTACCCTTTTTTGTTTTGTTTTTTTTTTCTTCTCTTTAAATAAAATTTTTAAAATGTATAATTGCTATTGTAAAAAAAGAGGAAATAGGAAGCGCTATAGAAGATATAGCTGCATGTATGTTTAGATGTGTGGGATTGATAGACATATTTCTAGGTTCTTGTTGGATTGTTGAACAGATCTGTTTACACTTTCACTGCTTTAGTGTCCACTTTGTGTGCTTTAATTCTGTACCTTGAATAACTATTTCTAAAAGAACAATATGTAATTTATCAACTAGTGATTTCTTACTGTTTATCTTCTTTTCTTGAGATTCTGTAATATTTCTACCTTTTTCCTGTTTTTTTTCCTCTGTAAATAAAAAAAAATTCAGAATGCCTTGCAATACTTTCATTCTCTTGAGTGGTTTTATTCTATTTTGTTATGTTTGACATTATTGTGTGTAAAGCTAAGCTCAACTATTTCAAAGAAAGAGACATTATGATAGCTACTGTTAATATCCAATTGTCTTGTTGTGAAGTGCTGTGTTGCTTACATTGTTCTATTCTGATCTGCTTCAATCTGTCCTCTTTTGTTTTATTCTCTTTAAAATAAAAAAAATTAAAAAAAATTTTGTATATGCACGCTCAAAAGGCTTCCACATGGGTCTCATCCCATAAGATGTAACAAGTGCAGGGCAATAAATAACATTTGTGCTGCAATGTTCAATATTATTTTCTGTGTGAAATTTTATGACCATGCAATTTTTTGAGGAATTAGTAATGATAATTAGTAATTTCAATAAAGATGCTTAAGTGTTTTATCTGTGTGAACTTGAGAGTATCTATTTGAGAGTATTGTAAAATCCTTCTTTCTGGATTATAAATTTTATTTTCTTTCATTATCTTTTCATACTGGGGATTGACCTCATTACCTTGCACTTGCCAGGCAAGTGTGCTGCTGAACTATATCTCCAGGCCTAAATTATAAATTTTAATTGTAAGTATTTTCTTTTTCATTTTATTATCAAAGAAAAATACATTTTGTTTTAAAACTAAGATGTCTATATTCTTTCTGTACCATTTGGAACCCATTTTATTCATTTCTGGGTACATAAATAGATTTAACTTGTTAAATCTACTGTAATACTCATATAACACTATAAATTAAGACAATGTTTTACCTCTTCCTGTACCTTTGTTTTTTCCCATGAACCAGCAACATAGTCTTTGCTTTAAATTATTTATTAATATGAATATTATTAAAGCTTTTTTGAAAAAATGGGTATTTTTGGTGAACTTTTATAATTAGTTTTCAGATTTGGCTGGGTGCTAGTTTCCAGTGCAGTTGTGTCCTTGAGACTTTCTGGGGTGCAGATTTAGCAGTTTTTTGAAAGCACGAGCTGGAGCCTTGGAGATTTGTGACTTTCTTTTTTTAAAATTTTTTAATTTTTTAAACTTTTATTTAAGGAGAAAAAAAGCATGTAAAGGGTAGAGACAATACAGAATTTCAGAAAAAAGATAAACAATAAGAAATCACTAGTTGATAAATTACATATTGTCCTCTTAGAAATAGTTGTTCAAGTTACAAAATTAAAGCATACAAAGTAGATAGTCAAACAGTGAGAGTGTAAACAGCTATGCATACATGAGTCTCTACATGTATTTCCATTCTTTTTGTATTAAAGGGAAAAACAAAACTTAGTAAGACAAAACAAAACAAATTCCTATAAAAATATGAAACCAAAAAGTCATATAAAACCACAGTACAAGGTGATCTACAATGATTGCTGTGTTGTTTCTTATTATCTTCAATAGAACTGCCTATATCATCAGGCATAAATGAATATAGCAGTATAATTGAATATAGCAGTACATAACAATATTAGTAAAAATAAAACATTGTAGACAGTATAAAACTTCAAAGGCAGGTAATAATCAAACCAGAGTGGATATTCTAGTGAATCTTATCATCTTAAGTGCAGTTGCCTATACTCTCAGACTTGATACTATCAATCATAACAGCTTTGAATAAAATCTATCAATACAAAACAGTGATCCAACAAACCAGATTCGACTGCAATCAGTCATGGTAAAACAGTGTAGGTTTTACAGAGCTTCAGATTAACTTAATAGGAAATTAAGGATGATTACCGTACTATATATCCTGTTATTTTTGGGATTACTGTCTGTGCCCTCAAATCTAGTACAGGTAGAATGACTGGAACAGAGTATAATACACCTAAGCAGAGTAGTGTGAGTAATGTGTGTTTTAAATCCTTGTGCACTATTAACAATATAGTGTATCAAGGCCATCTATGTTAGAGATTCTAGCCATCCTTCTCTGCCTCATTTCTGCTATGCTATTTTTCTGCCTTTGTTTAGTTTTCTCTTTCATTCTACTGCCTGCCCCACTCATTGAGGCCTTTCTGCCACTATTCCTAAAATCCTAGTATTCTTTTCTCTCTCTCTAGAATGTCCTTCAGTATTCTCTGTAGTGTTGGATTGGTGGTCACAAACTCCCCCAGTTCCTCTTTGTCATGGAAGCATCTTGTTTCTCCATTAATTTCTAGTGACAGTTTTGCAGCATACATCAATCTGGGTTGGAGATTATTTTCTTTCAGGGCTTGGAATATTTCACTCCAAGCTCTTCTTGATCTGATGGTCTGTGTCAAGAAGTCAGCTGTGATTCTGATGGGCCTACCTTTATAGGTAATCTGTTTCTTCTCTCTGATGGCTTTTAATATTCTGTTTTTATATTGAAAATCTGGTATCTTGATTATTATATGTCTGGCTGTAGATCTGTTCTGGTTGTAGGTAGCTAGGGTTCTATATGCCTCACACAACTGAATGTCATTTTCTTTTCCCATGCTTGGGAAGTTTTCCTTAATTATTTCCATGAATAGCCTTTGTAATTTGCCTGTATGTATTCCTGCTTCTTCATTCACATTTCTTATTCTTAAATTGTAGATTCTCTTGTCATCTTCTAGCCTGTGTATTGTTACTGCCTGTTTCCTTGTTATTTTTAAGAGATCTTTCTTTTCATGATCACACATTGCAATCTTGTCTTCAAGTTTTGATAGTCTATCCTTAGTTTCTTTTAAGGAGTTTTGCCAACTTTCAATGGAGTTTTTAATGTCCTGGTAGTCTCTTTGAATCTGCTTCATGTATTTTATATTTTCTTTATATTGTTTATCAAATGTTTCTCTCTCCTTTTTTTGTGTTCCTCCCTTCTTCTGTCTGTATCTTCCTGAGAGCATTTCTTCTATTACTGTACTCATATCTTGCTTTACTTGATTTAATATTTCAGTTTTGAGCTCATCTACAAGGTCCCGAAGATATCTTTTAATGTCCATTGAAGCCATGCCTGCTGTTGTGTGTTTGCTGCCCTCTGTTGCCCCTGTTTTTCCCTCTCCTGGATCAGGGCTCTCAGGGTTCTGGGCTGGGGGCCTCTTCCTAACTCTCTCTCCTGTCATGGTCCTGGCTTCCTCCACACAGGTTACAGTGCAGGTCCTAGCCCCCTTCCCTTTTGGCCACGTTTCCTCCAAAGCATGCTGGTGAGGGACTTCCATCCTCTCCTGACTGCTCTTATCACTGAGGTGCAAGCAGCGGAACCAAACTGCAGAGGCCTTCCCCTGGTTAGTGCTTGCTAGGTGCAGGGAATCGATTTGGGATGGCTCATTGGGTCCCGGCCAGGGGTACAGCCCAGTCCAAGCAAATCCCACAAATCTGCTTTGGGGAGGGAGGAACCAACTGAAGTCACTGTTGCTCCCAGTTCAGGCTCCTCCTGCCAGATTCCAACATGTTGCCCATTTGATCACGCCCTTCCTGTGGGGGGGGGTTGTCCCAATCCCAGCACTGACCATGGATTAATGAAGGTCCCTTTTCCGGCTCCACTCTCCACTGGGCTCACCCCCGACTTCAGTGCTGCTGTGCTTCCCGTTAGTGGTGGCGGGAACGAGTTTGGGTGGCTCTGCTGGCTGTGGCGGATTCAGGCTGGTGCAAATTCAGGCCGGTGCACATTTGGTGGGTTGCAGCAAAAACACTGTGTCCCGTAATTTTTAGCTATTCCAGTTGTAGTCCCAATGTATTTGATGAGTTTTTTACGTTTCAATTTCTTCCTCTGTCAAGAGGATCCATCTCCCTCTGTCTGGGTCTCTCCAGAGTGTTTTATTCTAGCGCATGAGTTATTTCTCCCGGGAGGCTCTGTATTTTGTTGCTCACTGTTTGGCCATCTTGTCTTCTTTTGATTTGTGACTTTCTTAGGAGAAGCTCTCCATGTTTGCTGTGGGCAGCTGAGGCTGAGGGGCTGGGCTTCCTGCACCTCAGGAGGCCTGGACTGGTCCTGCCTTTGCTGTCTTTGTGCTGACTTTCCTGTAGCAGTGTCAGCCAAAGACAGTTTGCTTTTCCCTTTCTGCTTCCCTTCCCTTCCCTTCCCTTCCCTTCCCTTCCCTTCCCTTCCCTTCCCTTCCCTTCTCTTTCTTTCTTTCTTTCTTTCTTTCTTTCTTTCTTTCTTTCTTTCTTTCTTTCTTTCTTTCTTCTTTCTTGGGTGTAAAATTAGTAAATTACATCAGGTTTGTAAACATTTTTTGTTAGTAAAATAAATAGATTTTGATCTTTTCATTTCAGATTTGGTTTCCATTTACTTTCTTTATTCTTTGTTTTTTTTCCATTTACTTTCTTTTAAGAATAATTTTAGGTTCACAGAAACACTGAGCAGAAAGTGTAATGAGCCTCTGGGTGGCCTCACCTGCTGGAAGGCCGTGTCCTGCCTGCAGCTGAGACTGTCCTGGGCTCCGATTGCACCCAGAGCTCACTGTCAGTGCTGCGCTTCCTTCGGATTGTGACACGTGTGTCGTGGCATATGTCTGTCATTACACTCTCACTCGCAACAGTTTCACTGCCTTAAGCACTGTCAGTGCCCACTCCAGTTCTTTCTCGGAGTCCGTGACTCACCCACCCTTTAACTCTTTCTGTAATTTTGCCTTTTTCAGAAAGTCATGGAGGTAGAATAAAAGGACACGGTCTTTTCAGAGGGGTCTTTTTCCATTTAGTAATATGTATTTGTTTTCTCCATGTATTTCACAGCTTGAAAGTTCATTTCTTCTTAGAGATGAATAATATTCCATTGTTGAGTTTTGAATCAGTTAACAATGTGTCACTGGTTTCAGTAGCTTTCATTCACCCTCCCTGATACACTGGTAAGGACCGCTTTTCTTTTCTTTTGGGATTTTGGCAAGAAAAACCTATGCTATTTAATCCAATTAATTGGGTATTTCTACTTCATTCCTTAATCATCCTTTTCCCCCTTTACTAACCCATTTATTTATCAACTGTTTATTCAGCTCTTGCACTGGGTTGGCTCTTACCCTGGAGAGTCGGTTGCCAGCGCAGCATTGGCTGTGTGCCCAGGACCCATGCCCAGGAGGAGAGGTGACCAGTTATGTGCAGCTGTGGCCAAGACAGCTCTCTCTCACCTCCCTGCTGCTCTCTCACCTCCAGTTTTATGAGTTTTCCCTATGTGTTCTTTGAGGAGTTCTGTATTTTGAGTCTTGGGGGTAGATCCTTTATTCCTTGTAGATTGATTTTGGTTTCTGGTATGAGATAAGTTTCAGTGTAATTCTTTTGCTGTCCAATTTTCTCAACACCATTTGTGAAGAGACTATTTTTTCTCCATCGTCTCTCTTTGGTGCCCCTGTTGAAGATTAACTGTTCATATTTGGTTTTATTCCTGAGCTTTTTTTTTTTTCCTATTCCACTGGGATATGTGTCTGTTTCTCAGGAGCATGGGATTTATAGCAAAAGCATCTTGGTTCACATCTCAGCTCTACTTGGGAAAAATTAGCTTGCTTCTCTTTCTTTTATAACCACCACTACCACAACAAAAAAATGTAGCCCATAGGTGCATACTAAAGGAGCAAATATGGAGAAATAGAAGGTTGATGGTGTAGAGTGTGTGCTATGTGGTTGTTAATTGCTTACTATCACTAAATATTGTCACTGTTCATATCTCCACAATTTGTTATAATTGTATGCAGCATGTGACTTTTTGAAAATTAATAAAATAAACTTTACCACTTGAATGTATGGCTTTTTCAAGAAATTAACATCATTAGTGGCAATAGAAGACGATACTTAGGTATACTACATTCCTGGCTGTACCTCTTGCTGTGATGCTAGCACTTGAGAAAGAGAGCAGGTAAAAGGCTGTAAATCACTGCTAACTATAGTGTGTTTCTGGAAAGTTCTTGCAGCAGATTAGATGAGTGGTTTTACATAGTAGGTCACTTTTGTGCTTATGGACCAAGCACAAAAGTGACCTATTGATTTTCCTTGCAATGTTTGTTTAAGGGAAAAACTATGCCATGTACCTAGACTTTTAAAATTCATTAGTTTTTTTTTTTTGATTGAAGGATCTCAGACATAGAAGCTCCAAGGCATGTGTGTGTGTGTGTGTGTGTGTGTATGTCTGTGTGTATTTAGACACAACAAACTGTGTGTGGACACATTGTGTGTGAGGCTGTGGCTTCTAGTCTGGAAGAAACTGGTCATGCACACTTAGGATTTCCATGAATTTCCATCATTTCATGATGTATCTGAGTTTGTAGTTGTGATCATCTATAGCTTGCCTCTGCCTGGAATTTGCTCTTGAGAATGTGCTGGCCTCACATTTGGATCCTGAAGTTTAATGTTCCCAGGAGTCCATCTGTGGTCCTCATCTGGGCTGAGACACCATGGCTTAGTTCTTTTCTGGTCCCTACAACTTAGGAAGTTTCAATGTTCCAGTGTTAGCCTGGAAACAGTTCTGAAGTACTGTTAGATTGTGGACCACACCACTGAAGACTCAGTGAAACTGTGATCCCTGCCTACAGGCAAACTGTGTGCTCAAATTCACACTGTGCTTGCTGTGGCAGGTAAAGGCTTTAAAGAGCCGTGAGGCCACCTCCACAGGCCCTTCTGAAATTAAGACATTCAGATGCATTCAGTTGACTTTATTGTGCAAGAATCATAAAAATTAAATGATATGAGAATAATGTATAAAGGGAGGAGACAGGAGCCGAATCTGTGAAAAATCACATTTTCTTTTGAATAAAGATGAAAAATGGCTGAAGCAATGTTTGAAATTGTCATTGGTTTCAGCAAAACCTACAAAAAATAATGACAGTTTAGAAACTCAGTTCATAGTGTGCTAATATAGTTCTCAAATGTAACTATATTTTGTTTCCATGATTTTTCTCTTATGTCTGTATCCATGGAATTTATCAAATCTAATGTTTCAGTTTAAGTATTTAAAATGGACATATAGTGAGACCTCACCTTATATTTTAAAAAAGACTTCATTATAACTGATTAATTATAACTTCATTATGACTGATGCTTCATTATAACTGATAGACAATGGTTTTAATTCAGGACACTAGATTCGTGAGGTTTTAGAAAAACATAATTGCTGAATAATGATTATTCCACTAGAAACATAGTAGGAAATAATAATTTTGGGTATATAAAGTACATAATTACCTATTAAATCACTTGTTATCATGTTGACTATTTTCTTATGTTGTTTTCTAACAACATAAGAAAATATTTATCCAGTTTATATTCTTTTCTTATCATATGCTATTGAATAACAACGAAACAACACAATTTACAGTTAAGGCAGTCTAAGGAAATCAGATATACAAATACATAGCATAGTAACTAAACCCATCATTTGAAGGTAAACAATATAGAGTGATTTCAATTTTGTACTTTCTACCTTTGGTAATTACTTAACATGCACAGGACTACTTTTTGTTTTGTATTCCTAAATTTGAGAGAACAATAAATTCTGCTTCATTTAGTTGTGGTGATAATCAATTGTTAAAATTATAAAAAGTTCTTATTGTTTAGTAAAGGCAGTATGTTGGTTAAAAATAAATCTTACTGTGCATCTTACTTCACTTTTCTGGTATGTCTCATGAATTGATATTTTTAGAGATTATTCTCAAAATTTGGAACAATTGTTTCAAATGTTCTCATTGAACCTTATAGTAACTCATGCTATAAAAAAATGAAAGTTGAGAGAGCAAGAAACAGAAAGTGACTAGCTAAGGATGAAGGAGAGAAGACAAAAGGAGGAGGCTTTTCAGGCCTGGGCTACCCTGGTAGATCTCAGATCACTGTGTGAGATTTTGTTTCATAAAATAGATAGATAGCTTGATGGATTAATAACTTTGTTTCAAAGAAACAAATTTTTATAGCTTTCTTTCAAAACTATTTCACAGTTCTTGTGAAAATTTATATTTTATTAATGTTTCTCTTATTTAGCTTCCAAAAAGTTTCAAATTATTATACCCTGCTTATTATCTATTGGTCAAAATAATAAATAACATTTTGTGTTACATTTACTATTTTCAAAGCATACTTTTAGTATTTTTCAAGCTAAGTGTTAAATTTCCCCCACAGATTTATCTTAGGGTGAATTTGTGATGCCTCCTTCATGGGTCTTCCCATGAATAGTGTCTGAAATGCAGAAATGCAAGGGAGAAGCATCATTTCCTTTCACCCAGTTTATACCAGAATTATAATTCTCCAGGATTGTTGTAGAACTAAAATCTATTTAAACTCAGAGACTTTTATGTATTTTGAGCTGAGAAAATTTGTTTGAGGGATAAAAATCACAAGACTGTTACCTAGTATTTCATTTGCCTGTTATTGTTTGTATATGACTAGGGTAAAATAGATTCTAGAAATGTTCATTCCTATTGTCAGAATAATTTTCTTCATTTTGTAAAATTAGTTTTTCTTTCTTGCAGAAACACGATCAGTGCTGTGGGTCTTCTAAATTGAAATTAGTCTATTTGGTCTGCTCCCGTAACCCAAGTGATTTGTTCTCTTTAGATTTATGATGGTACTTATACACCCATTTTTGGTTTCTAGGTGTTTGCTTTATATTAACTCATTTACCTGTATTGTCTCCTCATTGTTTTTATGCCACAGATGAAATGGCTGGGCCTGTGGAGGCCTCAGGGATGCGGATGAACTCTGAGGAGATTTCTGGGGTGTCCTCAGAGCTCTCTGTGGGCTCCTCAGCAGGGATTGGAATGTCAGGGATGTGGGTGAACTCTGAGAAGACTTCTGGGGTGTCCTCAGGGCTCTCTGTGGGCTCCTCAGCAGGGACTGGAATGTCAGGGGTATGGATGAACTCTGAGGTGACTTCTAGGGTGTCCTCAAGGCTCTCTGTGGGCTCCTCAGCAGGGACTGGAATGTCAGGGGTATGGATGAACTCTGAGGAGACTTCTGGGGTGTCTTTAGAGCTCTCTGTGGGCTCCTCAGCAGGGATTGGAATGTCAGGGGTGTGGATGAACTCTGAGGCAACTTCTGGGGTGTCCTCAGTGCTCTCTGTGGGCTCCTCAGCAGGGATTGGAATGTCAGGGGTGTGGATGAACTCTGAAGAGGCTTCTGGGATGCCCCCAGCGATCACTGTGGGCTGTGCAGCAGGGACTGGAGTCTGTGCAGGAGCAGCAATGGCATCAGTAGCAGGGATGGTGGTTTTTCCTGGAATTTTCTTTGAGGGAATGGCCATAAATGATGAGTGTTTGGTTCGGTGATATTGCATGGTGGACTGGTGGATGTTTGTTGAGACTGGCCCCTTGGCAATTTGGCCTTGTGCCAGAAGCACAAAAGATGGTACATAATACATATGACACATGTATGGGTTACTAATTGGTACAGAGGCTCTATTTTGGTAATAACTGGGTGCACTACGAGGATAGTGATTCAGCATAGGATAACTTAGTACATATAGGACTTTTTTTGGTTCAAACAGTCTTTCATCATTCTCACAACACTGAAAAAAAAAGAGTAAACCACACAGAAAGGTGTTATTGAAGAGAAAAATGTAGAGATACCGTAAATCAACGTTCTTTGAAATAACATAGTATTCAATATTTGAGTAAATGCAATATTGGTAGTATGAAGCCTAGCAGTTGTTATTATTTTATAAGATATGGATATGTGAAATTCACTTTCAATTCATGACTTCTTATATTACCTTCAATAATACAAAAATACTACTCAGGTCAAGCAAATTAGATGAGGTAGTTTATCATGTAAACCACATTAGCTAGAAGTTGGTATGTATGAGAAGTGCTCAGTAAATGCTGAAAATTTTAAGTACAACAGAGAAATTTCTCATAAAAACTGACAGTACACACAAGCACACACATACACATATGCACACACACATTCTTACCACATGTTTGCAACTGCTCCAAAATTCTATTTATCTAGGGATTAGCCCAAATGATGACAAGTTTTGTTTTCCCTAAACTAATAGTAACACAGAGTAGGAGTCTTTTTTTTTTTTTTTTTTGTAATGAGAATCAAACTCATGATCTTGTGCTTGCCAGGCAGGTGCTGTGATGCTGAGCTATATACCTGGCCCTGTAGGAGGATTTAAAATTTTTTTTTTTTTAGTTTAACTTTCTTCACAAAAGATCAGAAGGGGGAAAAAAGATCAGAAAGGGCCTCTACTTTTCTTTGCCTCTTTACCAATTAAGTGCACTCATGAAAATGTGTCAGTAGACTTTCACGAATGAGCAGAAATGAATCAACAAAATTATTGCAAACACGAATTTCTCATAAAAGAAACATTTAAGGTACTCATGCATATTTGGGAAACTAAAGGGAGTCATCAACATGAACACAGACAGACAGACAGATACACACACACACACACACACACACACACACACAAATGAGAAGCATTCAGAGATGGGTCAAAGAGGGAGCTACTCCCAGGTCTTAAAAGTAAATAGAAGTATTAACCTTTATTTGTATTTCTGGTTTCTCCCAATATTAAATGTTAAAAGAGTTTTCTTATGTTACTAAATATACATTAAAACCAAAGATATGTGGCTTTGGCTGCACCACAGAGCCAAGACTTTAGATGAACATTGAGGTAAATTCATATTATTATTGGTTAAAGCAGTAGAGTTTTGTTTCTTTTCTTTCTTTCTTTTTTTTTTTTTTTGTTGTTGTTCCTGGGATCAAACTCATGACCTTGGCATTTGCTAGGCAGGCACTTGTGCAGCTGAGTTAAATCCTCAGGCCAGTTTCTTGATTTTTTTAAAGATTAGATTATTTTTTTTGGGGATCAAATGCTCATTTAGTTTATAGACAGAAGGGGTCTCTCTGTCCCTGGCCTTTGCAGAATGAATTTTGGAGTCCATGTCTTAAACAGAAATAATGAAACTTACTGCCGGTTGCTCCTGGTTCTGCACCTCTGCAGCCTGAAAAGTTACCAAAAAAAAAAAAAAAAAAAAGGTAACAAGAAATAAGAAGTTAAAAGAAGCAAGACAGAGCTTACTTTTTTGTTACATATCATATTTAGCATTTTAATTTTTGGCAAAAGTACATTATCATATAAAATATGGTATCACATTCTTTTAATTTGTGTAATTGTCCCCTCTGATAGCAGTAAATGCTAAAATCCGTAATCTTTCATTTTTCTTTTGAAGTTTTGGTTTATGTCCCTTGGGGTTGAAGCCTTGGTGAAAACGTGAAGAAAAGTTTACAGATAAACTAGTTCAGCTATGTCAAGGAAAGCTACTGTGTAGTAGGCAGTTATGGCTCATTTTATGATTCAAACTTTAGCTCCTGTTACCTCACAAGGAACCCCAAGTTCCTCAAGTTCAGGTGGCCACAGAAAATATAATTTCAAAGAAAAAGTGAAAGGAGATAAAAGTGTGTTTCTTACTAACACAAATTTTCAAAGTAATTTCGAATCCAATAATTTACCTGATATAATAGATGTTAACTTAAAAGCATACCTAAACTTAGTAATAAATACAGCAAGTCCTCCAGATGTTACAATCTTTACAGGAGGACATTAATTGTTATTTGTTCTCTTGGCAAACACAGTGCTTGGACTTCCTGAAAGAAATAAAAGCCACCAATAGCCACAAACACAATGAAAGTGTGTCAAGACATTACAAGAAGAAATAGAACTTTTTTCTTGGTCTGTCTTTAAACACAGTAAATCAAGGTAGTGCCCGCTGACCTTGGAGCTGTTTATGAACATAAATCCCTGGGAAAGAGGTGGCTTTGTGAGTGACAGAGAGAGCACAGCCTGAGGGAAGCTGGAGATGGAGGAAGTGTCAGACCTCAGTCAGTGATGGAAAACTGAACCATGCTGCAGATTTTTACCGATTAACTCCTTAAAGAGATTGGAATCAGGAGTGATGACAGTTTAATTAGAGAAGTTTTGACCCTGGACTGTGATATCTTTTTTTTTTTATTTGCAATGAATCAGCAGTAGAACATTTATAATTTAAAGATATTTTCAGTATTTGCCCACCGAGTGTATGGTTGGCCATAGAATAGGAATCTGAAAGACTTTCTACACATGATAACATGTGATTCCTTAATTGTGGTAGCTTTATGAATATCTAGAAGAATGTTACTTAAATTTTATAATAGAATAAGTACAAAAATAGCATGCAATTTGTTACAAGAAGTATAACCACATTCCTGAATTTGTATAGAGTCTAAATAAAATTTTCTTACAGTTTTACTACTAATTGGTTAAATAAATTTAACTCACCAAAAAAGGCAGAGTTAATGCCACTATATTCACAACTAGAAGAAAAGGTTTCATCATTGCACCTAAAAAATTTTAAAAAAGTTAAATTGTAAGAATCTGTTACAGATAATTCTAAAGTGATTTAGATATAATGTTTGTAGAAAAATAAAGCCATATTTAAAGGCAGATTTAACTAACATGAGAAATATATTTAAGTATTAGAAACACAAAATTTGGAGTAAAAGTTTTAAAATTCAATTTTTGATAATATTGCTAAAAGTATCATGACAAATTTAATCATCTGCTCATCTAATACACACCAAGAACATACTAGTAATGAAGTCCTAGGCCAAATGTTGAGACACCAAGGCGAATGTGATACGGGCATTACCAACAAACAGCACTGAGTTTAGGGATGAGGGCAGCAACATGTACAAATCACTCTAAGAGGAAATTAGGTGGAAAATGGCAGAAAAATGGTTTTCTGAACATAGAAAGTTTCAGTTAAGAGAAACAGCAAGAAGTCCTTGTGTAGAAAATGACATTTAGGTGAGGTTTCTTTACAGAGTTCAGTGAATAAACATTTCACGCAAAGGAGAAAGCTTTGGAATATCAATGGGCATTTTTATTGAAGTGGTACATGAAAGGAAAAGATAAGATTGGGGAAAAAGTTTACAGCAGAAAAAGTAGGAAGTTAAATGATGAGTGAAGAGTGAGTGATGGCTGTGAAATAGCAGGTAGCATATCTGTGTGGATTAGAGGCTGAGGGACTACGCCTTCTTTGAGGAACTGTCAAACGGAGCATGATTAAATTTCCCTTTCCGGGACCTCACATTTCTTATCTGGAACACAAGAGTGAATTAGGTGATTTCTGAAATTCCATGATCTATGATACATCTAACAGAGTGTGTAAAATGCAGGAGGGGATGGAGAGTCATAAAGTTGCATTTGTCATATCTAAATCTATTTCTCTAGTAATTTGTAAGTGATATGAATAACTTCCTAAAAAGGATGAATGTGAAAATTTTGGTGTTTTTGACTAAAGTATTCAGAGAAATAAATTAATCGTATTTTTCAACAAGATAATGTGGTACCACATGTGCCTATTTGATTTTAATAAAATATCTTTTTGGACAATAATGCGACACTTCGAACTTTGATATTGAAGTGTGTGTTGTATTTGGGAAGTAAATACCAATTGCATCTTCCTAGACTTATGGATACTTACATACTTGTGTAAATCTGAGTCATCACAAACATTTGCAAGAGTCACAGAATCAGCGCTGAGTGAGAAAAAGACAGAGCCCAGGACTCTGCTTCCCTCTCCTTGTTGGGTAATTCTAGGGTGATGAGAAAAACCATTGTATTCAACTGACTTCGGAACACCTCTAAGAAGGTGGCTGAATGGAAAAGAGTTCATGTAGAATCCTATTTAAACAACCTAGGGAGACACATGCACCTTATTTGTTCTTCATTTCCCAGTTTCCTTTTAAAATTGTTGATTGAAAAATGATCTTTCCATGGTGAATTACAGACTCCTTTTCAAGTTATATAAAAACATATTTATAACAGAGACAAAAAAATTCTATAAAATTACAGTAGTTCTTCCATTTTTAGTATAAATAAAAATCAGGGGTAAAATAAAGCTTTATATATCAGCTCCTTAAAGCAGCAAACATTTCCCCTCATCACTTGGTACGGAGATGACAATTTATATAACAATGCAGCTTTTGTGAGCATATAAAAGAATGCTTTAAAACAATAGTTATGCCAAAACATAAATTATAATGTTTAGATGGAGTTAATATTTGAAAGTAATTTATGAAACAGTTGGATTACTATAGGTCCTATTTTCTGAATAGTTAGCTCTCCACATTTGTCTCTAGGGTTAGGATTATTGTCTTAAGAACTTTCTTATTTAGAATTTATGATATCTAATTTAGCCAGTATCAAACCATGACTTTAAGCTAGATTTGAAAATAAATTTGATCATAATGCTATCCCAAATCAGAGGTTTAGGTTAGAAATGAGCATTAGAGAGATTTTTGGATGTATTCAAGGTTAGTAAGAAGGCTACAAAGAAGAAAATGTAATTCTAGACTAGCTTTGGTGACAGACATCCCAATCATAAGTTTTACCCTTACCGTGCCAGCTGGGGCTTGGTTGGCAGTAGGTCTTGCTTGACCTCTCAGCTGTAGAGAAGATCAAGAAAAATAACTGAAGACTAACTATAGGGTATTAATATCTTGAGTCCCATTCTATTTCCCTCCTACTTTCTACCCAATAGGATGATGGCAGAAGGAAAGATCTGATGACAGCAACTTATCTTTGGGTTGATCTCAGTTAATGAAATGCAGAGGTGGGAATAGAATTACCAGTTATAAAGCTTGAAGGACTTTGTGTATCTTTTTAAAGAACAAAATTTTTGCTTTTTAAAAATATAGAATTAAAAATATACACACATTTTAATCAAGTAATCTCAGTTGTTAAAATGAAAAAATAGGTAAACATATTTTCATATTTTAAATGTTTCATTCAAGTGATCTTACATCTAGTAGAGACTGTAGTTGTTCTTTTCCCTTCTGTCTTTAAACTATTGACTTCTGAACATCGGAAACCCTCTCTCACATGCCCAAGAGCACCATTTTATGATTTAATCCCTATATAAAGCATGGTAATTGATGTAAAGTAGGGAGTCCCTTGCATTAGGCTGTGGCATACATTTGTCAGTGTTTTCCTGATGCAAACCAATAAGTGTGCACTTTCTGATTTACTAACTTCTTCATGAGTGAACTGTTTTTTTTAGATTTCTAAATTTCAATAATATTGGTTAACCATTTTGGATGTCAAATATTAAATTGGGGATAATTATCTATTTCAAGGACAGCTCATTCTGACATTACCAATAGTGTGGATATTTTGGAAAGAAATAGCTAAGTAGAGAATCTGCCTGCCTAATTTTGGAGAGAACATTTTCTTTCTCTTGTGGCTTTCCGGGAGTGATATTCACTGTGGCTTCACTTTGGCTGTGAGAGTGTGAAGACATTGAAGCATTTACAGGAATCAATGTAAAACTGCCAGTATGTAAACAAGAAATAATATCAGCATTGTAGGTATTTCTGTACGTTGTTTGTTTCTCAGAACTATTTCATGTCTAGTTCATGAGAAAGTTGGGAACATTGTTGAATCCTGTAGTCCTTACTCAGCTTATACAGAGTAAGCTGAGAATTTCTGTTTCTCAGAATCTTAGTTTCTGCTGTTCAGAGACATGGTAGAGTTTCAAAACTGATGAAACATGCTACAAAAGGTATAAGACAGCCATTCTATCTGTATTGTTCAATCACATTTCATTTTGTGGTCAAAGTCAAGGGTATTTGGAAGACTATGGTTTGATCGATCCCCAAATTATGAAAATAGTTTAATCCATAGCCACTGATTTAGCAATGATAACTGATTTTAAAATGAGTGTTTAATTATTTAATTCACAAGTACCAGAGACTAATACTACTTTCAAAAGTGTTGTTTTAGAAAGAAAATATATTTCAGAAACAACCGGAAAAGCCAGGAATTTCCCTGCCCTCACCCCTGACTAAGAGAAAAGAATTTCGGCAGTGAAATTAGCCATCAACTTCAAATACTAATCTCATTCTTTTAGGGGCTTTGTAAAACTGGACATTATTCTTTGAACACATACAGTATTTTAGGCATTTTATAAATACTTGTAAGCAAAGGTGATCAAAATCCCTGCCCTTATGAAGCTCATTAACATTTGCTTGAATTCTAGTGACATTGGATGTTTTTCATATACATTGATCTAAGGCAACCTACGAAGGGTAAATAGTTTTGAGTTAAGGTAGATGAGTTTTAAGATAACTAAAGGAACTCTAAATTGGAGATACCCAAATATTTTAGTGTTTTTCAAACAAAACAAAACAAAACAAACAACCCCCCCCCGCCCCACAAAAAGGAGAATTAGAAATCTTAGCTACTGTGTCTTTAGGAAAATGAGATGGTGTTGAACAAGGTCCTGAAAGACAGAATTTCTGCAATCTGAAACAAATTCATCAGCCTTGGTCTTGTGATATATTCATTTGGGGATGCAAAGCCTGCCACTGAAACATCCTTGGGTTATAGGAAAAGAACCAGCAGAACTTCCCGGTCAAGCTCCAGCATCCTACAGTTTCTGGTAATACCTGTACACCCTTAAGCTCCTTCACACTGTGGGACTGGGAAGAGGCCACTGTGAGCTCAGAAGATAATATGTGAAGCACTGACAAAAGGCGTTTTATAATAAGTAGTGACTCTTGACTGACGCCTTCCTTTTTACTGGTGACACCCTGCTGTCCGGCTGACATTTCTCACATCCAACACTTGCTCTCTTCCTGTGATGCTCTTATGCATGTGCTTTTCTTTCTTCTGTTTCATTTTATTTGAACAGAAACAAGACTTGGTATGAATCTGTTCAAAAATTTATGCTTTAGTAAATTTTAGGTTCCCAGGACTTCTGGAACCATTAAAGAACACAGATAAAAGATAAATTCTAATCAAGAAAAATGTCAACGTGTATGAAGCTTTATTTCTCCAGTTGATCTTAAGACTTGCTGTAGCTGTGTCCTGTATTTATTCCATAGATCTTTCATTTCTCTAACATTGTTCAAAATGAGCAGTCAGGTCAACTATGAACTTCTTATAGCCAAGCCTAGTGTGGATGCTTAGATCATCTTCTTTGCGCTTACAGTAACTGTTGGCATTGTGTTTAGTCTATCTGGCTTGTAATGTTTTCTTAAATTTCTTTTTTTCCTCACATTGCTGGTTATGTTTTTCCTTCTGGGGATTAACTGGAACCTTAATACTGAGCTACATTTCAGGCTTTTTTTTTTTTCATTCCCAGCCTTTGAAAAATTTTTATTTTGAGTTGGGTATGGTTGTTGCTAAACTGCCCAGGCAGGGCTGTGCTTTGTGATCCTCCTGCCTCAGCCTCCTAAACTGCTGGGACCAGTGTGCATCACTATATCCAGCTGCTGGATGCTCACAAATTCACTTTTAGTTTCCTCTATTTTCCCAAAACTCTAAGTTTGGAAGAACCTTTGAGGGCTCTTACTCCACCATCTCTCCATCTTTTTGCTGTTTTCTCCTTAGGGCCATTTTAGTTGACTTACTCCATTCTTGTTATTGTAGTGCCATCAACCTGCTATTGACTTTAGTGAACTCCAGGTGTCGGCATCCAATAGCTTTTTAAATATCTCATGTAGCCGAGATCACAATGAAATGTTTAATCCACAAGCACATCCCACTTTAAACGAGTATATTAGTCTTCCTGCATTAGAAAGTAGTGCAGCGATGTTCGCTTATACCTTTGTTGCTGGGGTCCCACACCACCTTCTTCCATTAGAACCACTCCAGGAGTTCCCATCTTGGACTCTTTATGTCCACTCTTACTGCTTTGTAGTCAACCTTCTTTACTTATAAAATTTTATTTCCTGAACATGTATCTTTTATAATTATTCTTCTATTTGGAGTCTTTGAGTGGCTTCCCATGGCAGTTAGAATACATTCCAAACTCTGTGGGCCTGTGTGTGTCTTATGATTTTATTACCCCCTCATTTATCTTGTACCAATCTGCTCCCACTGCACGCCTGCTTTGAGGACCTTTCTCTAACTACAGTGCAATGTGCCAAACTCTTTTCTGAGTCAGCAACTTTTATTCATGGTCCTTGGAATGTCCTCACCTGGTTCTTCTCATTGAGACCCCCTTTTCATTCTCAGGGTTCAGCCTAAAATCTCCTTTTCAGAGAAACTTTCCATGGCTCCTTCATCAGTGTCTTTTGTTGTTTGTCTTTTTGAGACAGGGTCTCACTATATTGTTTAGACCAGCCTTGTACTCACTTTGTAGCCCAGGCTGGTCTGGAATTTGCAACAATCCTCCTATCTCAGCCTCCTGAGTGCTGGGATTACAGGCATCTAGCTAGTATTTGCCTTATACTGTGTATCAGAGAGTATAGGTAATCTAGTGATTCTTTAACCTGCATTGGAGAATGTGCACAGATTATGTACAAATATGATGCTTTTTTTTGGTATGGGGAATCAAATTCATGACCTTGTGCATATGATGTCATTTTATATAAGGAACTTGGGTGTTTGTGTAATTTGGTATTTCTGGATGTGGGTTAGGGTAGGGCTATCTTGCAACCAACCCCTGTAGATACTGCACAATGACTAGAGTAAGTTTTTAAACACATGAGCAAAATCTGGAACATTAAGGGGGAATTGTGGCTACTTTTCTTAGGGGATTAATGAATTATGTAACTTTGTTTTCTTTCCCATGAATCATCTTTCAGTGTAAAGTCTACATGAATGTGCTACCTATTGAATATAGCAGATCACATTTTAAAATAACACCACTCATGGATACATTAGTTTTATTTATCATTTTAGATGGTGATTGTACTATGGTCATTTAAATTGGGAAATATAGGTAAAATTTAAATTGGAATTTTCCAGGATGTTACCATGAGCAAGTATATTGTAAATTATCAAGTGAAATACTTTGAGGATGAATACACACTTTATTATCTATTATTATTATTTACATGTGCCTCAAGAAACACTCTGGGAAAGAGCACCTCAGTGAATCTTATACCCACATACCAACATTAGATCACAGGAGAAAAGGGAAGTTTGATGAACAGGTTTATTGGCAAACTGTCCTACTGGTCCAACCAGCAAAGACATCTGAAGCGTGAAAGATGTTGCCTGAATTCACTAGGGGAGTAGCTGGTTAATTTTATTATGTTTTCTTTATAAATATGGTAGATAAATGGCAGGATCTTATCCCACCCTTCCAGGAAGTTAAAATAACATAATGGGAGGTACATAAAATAAAAGTTTTCTGCTGAGAGTTAAGGATGTATATCAAAGACTTAGAGAAAATAAGCCCAGCAGGAAGATAGTAAATTTCTCCACAGCTAGGCCTCCCCAGCTCTGAGAAGCCTTAGTCCCTGATGATCCTACGCTCTGTGACCAACTCTGTGCCTCCTTATTGTTACCCATTGCTCCCTTTGTCCATCTGCACAGTGCCCTCCAAAGTTCCTAATAACTCAAATGTCGGGAACTGGTCCTTATGACATTAATTCACCACATTATACTGAAGACTGTTTGGTCTTCTTGATGTTGCTATCGTTGTTTAATTGGAATCACTGACTTTAATAGGGTGGAGTCATTATTCAAATATTTGAGGAAGCTGTAGTCCTTGAAAATGACCAAAGGACATAGTCCACTCCTTGGCTGGGGCATGCCAAGTGGCTCAGGAAGCTGGCTATGATTTTCAGCCAGATTATGCAGGCATGATGGCAGAATTTCCATGATGGAGGCTTTGAGTCCTACCTGTAAACAATTTGATCTTGTGCTGGAGAAACATAAACTTTTAAGAACAATTTGCTGATTTCCTGATCACTAACTTAGAGACAAAGGTGGCCACTGTATGACCCTGAAGGGCATATTGTGCAAGTAGAATCTTGTTGGATGACTTGTGTCAAACCCTGCAGGACAGTTTATTCTCATCATTACCTGCTACCATTTCCTTCTTCAGGACTTTTTGCTTTGAGCACTCTGTCTTGGTTACTTTTCTGTTGTTGCTGGGACAAAATACCCAACACCCAAAGTTAAGGAAGGAAAGGTTTATTTAGCTCAAGTTTGTGGAAGTTTCAGTCTATAATTACCTGGCTCTAAAGCAGGATGGCATGGCACAGAGATAACAGTTCATTGCAAAGGAAGACAGCAAAAGCAGCAAAAGCAAAAATGCTGGGAGAGCAAGCCTCTTTTCCTCCCTTATTTTGTAAGCAGGCTACCCGCCCTTGGGCAGGTGTAGCATTCACACTGTCTCCCTGTTCTCCTCTTGTAAGGGCTCAGGATATTTACAAAGTGAAAACCCTGGCCCCTTGATGAGTCACTTAGTTAAATTTCTAAACTTCTCAAATTGACACAATGTATCAACCATTACTAAAGATAAATCCGGGAAGTAAATTCATCACTGTCACTGATCGGTTGAGAGAAAGAGAAAGGCTCCTCTTACTCTTTACAAAGAAGAGAAATGAAATGTATCTTTAATGTACCGGTTATCATTTTTTAAAAAAAATTACCAGTACATATTTGCATTACATAAAGTTTACATTTATTCTGGGAAGTGCGTACATGTATGTAGCGCAGTTTATTTCTTTTTAAAATCTGTTTTCCCGAAAAGAAAATGGAAAAAAAATATATACATAAAATGATCAAGATAGTTATACAACGGCTTTCTCTTAGTTCATTGAAAAGAAAGATTTGTACTAACATTGTCTGGACATTGTTTTATGCCTGTATCTCATGCTCTGAATAATTACCATGCAGAGTACCAATGTGCAGTGTACCAATTATTTTTTACTGTTCTAATAGCCTGTTTGTCATTTTTACTTTTTTCTCTTTAAAATAAAACAACAAAAAAAGATCCTCTTCCTTGTCTTACCTGCTCCTTCGCTCTGCCTTGAAACTCTCTTCTCCTCATCTTCATTCTAGCGGTCGTTCGTCTTCTTAGTCCGTGTTTGTGACAGGAACTTACGTTCACTGCAGTTATTAGGTTCCTGTACATGGCGGAGCTCAGTTCCCCTCCCTCACCACTCCCCTTGCCCTGGGTTTCCTGTACTCCTTTCCATTTGCAAGAGGTCTGTTCCCTTAATCTAAAACTTTTCACCCTATCTACATATACTATGACCACAGATTGATTAATTTTAGAAAATCAGGGGTAATGGTGTTCCCACGTCTTTCTAGGCAAAGTCAGTTTATCAGATACAGTAATCTCTTCTACAATAAAAAGTTTAAAATGGGAATGTTTAAGTGCTTTACTATTTTTCTTTTTACTTTCACACGAGCTGTTTGCCCAGACTATGTAATGAAAACAACCTCTCTTCCTGTGTCTCACTTCTTTCTTCCCTCTCTTTTTTTTCTCTATTTGTCAATGTCCTTGTTAATACCCATATTCTACACTTTGTTTATTGTTTGGGCCTCTAAACAATGCCTTTCGGGTAACAAGATTTCCAGCAAAATAAAACAAGTCTTCAAACTGGACTTTTCCTCTTAAAATTTTAGTTTCTTGTTAAACATTTTTGGTTAATTATTAAGACCAAAAATGTTCTTTACTGAATTTTCCACCAGTGGGACCATTAACACTGGCTCCCTGTGACGTTTGGGATTTGGAAACCCTGATGGCCATGTGTTGAAGGCCTGGCCCTCACAGAGTGCTATCAGAGGTGCAGAGACCTGAAAAGGTGGGGCCCAGAGGGAGCTTTGTCCTTGGAGGTGCGGCCTTGAAGAGGATTGCAGGAGGCCTGTCCTGTCTCTATGGCACTGACATCATAAGGGGGCTGCCACCTCCTGTGTGCTCTGATCCTGAGGGACTGAGGGTTATGGTTATGGTTATGGTTAGGGTTAGGGTTTGGGTTAGGCCAGTGCAGTAAGCTCTGCTGATCATGGGCCAGAGCCTCTAAGACAGAGTTTTCCTATTTTCATATCAGTTTGTCAGGTATCTCATGGAAAGCCCAGTAAGATACCCACATCTGTCACAACTTGAGTTTTAAAGATTTATTTTACTTTCTCTGAAATCAGCACTGTTGAATCATCATGGGCATTAATGTGCATTGCATACTAAGCTACATTACTCTAGTGAAAATATCATAACCCAACTCATCCTAGTGATCCTTGTTTCAACCTGTGTATCACTGCTGCAGGATATGCAAAGATACTTCCCTCCTTAGAAGTGCAGCTAACCCTCTCTCTAGTAGTAATTGGCAAAGGGCTTAAGAAGCTCTGTAAAGTTTAGGAGGTTTGGATAAGTGAATGTCTTGAATATTTTACACAGAACGCTTGTGTGTATAAATGGAGAAATTAACTTACACTTCGTTTTTCTTGACACTTGTCTTGAGGGACCTACATTTCTTAAGTGAAACTATTTGAACTCACACTGATGAAAACACATACAAATTATAAATATAAAGTCTACGTATAATAGTTTAATTTGTATTTAATTTATAAATCTTGGCTTCTATTGTCCAGAAAATATTGTAGAAACTATTTCCTGAAAACTGAAATGTGTGTTTTCAAATGGCTTAAATCCACCACTATATCAGGGTTATACAGAATTGAATTATTCACTGAAGAGTGTATGGTTGATAATATATTCTGGAAAATAATCTAAAGAGGCAGGTTCAGGTTTTTTTATAAATTAGAGAGGAAAATAATGCAACAGTGAGGTTTACAAATTAGAATGAAGTATTTTGGAAAGCAAAAATGAATCCTTACCAGAAGCCCTACAGCTACTGCCAGGATGACAGTGATCAGAAGGAGAGTTTTCATTTTATTCAGATGTACTCTTGAAGTCAAAAGAAAGACCAGATTTTCACGTAAATTCAGAAGATACAGTTGTGGTGCAAATGATGGCACCAACAGCTTCCTGGCCTTGGTAGTCATCAATAATGGTAGAGTGCCAATCTGTTTGTGATTGGATAACATGGTTCTTGCAAAAGTGATTTGCAATTTTACAAGTATATTAAATCAATTGCTTTTAAAAAATTCACATATTATTTAATAATAACACTTCCTTTAGTTGTTAATGAAGTTTTCTGGAATGCAATAACGCATCAACTTATGCAAAGAATACTATCGTGGGGATATGCAGTTATTTAGTTGCTTTGGGACATTCGAAACGACGTTATATTGGAGTTAATTTGGATGAGAGGAGTATTTGCATGGATTCCAGGCAACTCTTCCTCCAGATTTATGATGTTTAGGAGAATCTATTTTAAGCATTTGGGAAAAAACATTTTCAAAAATTTTTTTAAAATTTTGTGTTTCATTTTAGGTTCATTGTTATAATGTGACAGTCATTAATAATAGATATTTGAGAAAACTAAGGTAAACAAAAGTTTCAATCAGTGATTATATAACAAACTAAACAATAAAGCAAAACCTTTTTCATTTTAAAATATTATGTCACTACTACAATAAGTGCTTGTAATTACTTGATTTTTAACATTTATGGAAGTTTTTTCTTTGAGATTTTATTATTAGCCAATTTCTTTTTCTTGGTGTGAATGCAATAGATACCTAGAGAATTTGGATTTGGGAAAGGAAGACTGGAAAGAAGGGTTGGCTCAGGTTTTTTTTTATGTTAGCTATTTATTTATAAAATATTTCTTGATAGCTAATAAAGTGTTGACATTATTCTAGATTTTGTTGTTCATATCAACTGATTTATTTCCTACTGTATTGAATTAATTAAGGACAATACTATAGGTCAATAAGTTATATAGTTTTCTAAAGAATATTTAGTTTAAAAGTTTACATTTTGAAAACAATGTGCATTTCTTATGTAAATACCATCATTTTGGGGTAGCTTTGCAGTGATTAATGGAGATTCCAAGAGTTTTCATAATTTCTTAAATTTGCCAGTGTATTTATGTGAGAGAATAACAAAATGCAAAATAAAAATATTGTAAAGTTATTAGCTCTGTTTTTTATTATAGTGATCACAATTCAATTTTTTTTTAACCTTTTTACTTTTTTTTTTTTATCAGTATCAGGGATCAAACTCACAACAGTGTGCTTGCAAGGTAGGCCCTTATGCCACTGAACTAAATCCCCAGCTCCCACAATTCAAACTAAATTATAAAAATTTAATGATAATGTAGTGACAAGACAGGTACTTAAAATTTCCATCAACTTTAGCTTTCTATAGGTACTTTGATAGTACAGAAAATTAACAGTCGAGTGTACATACATGCACACTCCTCATAGACACGTGTATATGCCACATGTGCTTTCTCTGTGTAGTGAGCATTGTCCACATTGTCCGGGATGTAATGACGACATGTGATTTGTTACATATGAAGGCTAACTAGGGAATACAAGTAAGGATATTTTTATCTGGTAAAGTACATTGTGTTTTATAAGTAAATTTCAAAATATTGAGAGCATATAAAAAGAAGAGAGAGGAAATATTTGAAAGTAATAGAATTCAAGTGAGTCTTATACACTGAAATGATTTTTCAACCAATTTCAAGGGTTATTCAAAACCACACTAATTGTGCTCCTGGGTTTAGCTTAGTTGGCTAAGGCCCCACTCTGTAAACGTGAGGTTGTGAGTTCTATTCCAGAGGCAGAAAAAAACAAAAACAAAACAAAAACAAAAACAAAAAAACCCACCACACTAATTAGGGGATAAGTAAATAAACCACATAAAAGACCTCTTGGATCATGTATTATACTCAAGACATAGCATGAGTATTGCTACCTCCTTTTCGCTATCTACTTCTTAAGCCATGTATTGACAGTGCTGGAGAATAAATGGTGTTTTAGATACATTAGATGTGTCTTCCCAGAGCATCGATTTTACTCACGGATTAACAGAAAATTTTAAGTAAATCTGTAGCAGGATATAGAATAGAATGCAAATACTACATACATTTTAAAAGTAAATAAGAAGTTACACATAAATTTGCAATTGTTTACACTTACAGAATCCCTAAAAGTGCAAGGTCCCTCTTTTTGCCAAGTTTAGCAGCATAAAATTTAAAATGGTGAACCTGAGGATGGGAAGCCTTAAACTAGCATTCCAGCAGCACCCCACTGTGTGATAACTCCTTTATAGTCTCTAAAATACCCTAGCAAAACAGCCTCTTTAAGAAAAAACATTCTAGACAAAAATGATAATTACTAAGCTTACAAATTAACTATTGAATAATAGTCTTAATGATTTTGACAGTTTAGTAGTATGCATATATAACAGTAGAAATATATATAAAGATGTACATAATCTTACTTAACATTGATATTTAAGGCTTTCTTACCTCAACATTACCCCTCTGTTTTCTCTCTCAGAAGGTGTTATGAGAAATGGCATTGACTGGTCTGGAATATGCAGCTCTTTTATACAGTGAGGAGTCCAGTGGATAGAGTCTAGGCTGGAAGGTCAGTCTCCAGGGATCAGTTATTAGTTGAATCATCAACTGTCACAATATTTTTAAATTGAGGAATAACAGAGATTTTCAGTTTCATGAAAACTTTGGTTGAGTAACTAGCAAATATATCATTTTGTGGTTTTCTTTGTAAATTTTATGACTTGTATATTCAAAATTTCTCACTGTACAAAATATGTGATTATATGTATGTGTGTATATATATATATATATATATATATATTTCTCAAAACAACACTCTAAGAACAAAATGTGATTGTAAAACCATTCCATTGTACAGATAAAGATGATAAGTAGAAAATGTTGGCAATTGGTTTAAGGTATTATAACTAGTATTCTGACCAAGATTATAAGGAACACTAGCAAATTGGTTCCAAAACTCACACTCTTACCTACTGCTTTATATGTCACTGTAGCAGAAAGTTGGAAAACCAACACAAACTTAGAGAAATATTAAAATTTCTTCATATATGTTTAAACTTTTCTCACTGGCTTAAAGGCAGCTGCTTCCATCAGAAACTCAGTTTATTGCATTTAATATGTTACTGTATACTGACTTTCACTGCTCTCATCCTACAAAACAATTTTTCTTCTTTGGCTTCCTAAAACCACTTTTTAATGTTCTTTTCCTTCTAATAGCAATTTTATATCCTACATGTTTAGTTTTTTTCCTCAACTTACTATGCATAAAAAGATAATCTTTTTAATCTTCACTTGGACTAAAAAATACAACGTATGTCTGACTTCCTAAACTATGCCCTTAGGTAAAAACTTTTCCCAGTATAATTGTATAAAGAAGTATATTTGTGTCAACCAGGGGACCAGGCCTGCACTTCCAAGAGAGGGGAGGAAGGCTCGCATGTGCTGTGAAGGGAGTTCTGGCTCCTCAGCGCTGGTGGGGGAGAGTTTGGGACATCACTCCTGGTGCTTGGGTACCTGCCCAGCCCCCTAGGACACTGGACTGGCCTGCTGAGGTTTCGCAGGCTTGAGTGGATCATGCCCAACAACCTTTATTCAACCAGGGCACCAGGCCTGTGCTGAGAGGGGAGTTAGGCCCTCAGGGAGAGAGGAGCCAGGCCCGTGCCAATGCGAGTGGAGTTCCAGCTTCCTGGTACTGGCCCAGGGAGAGTTTGGCCACTTGAGTCCTGGGAGGAGCCCAGGGCACAGGAGGTGATCTCCAACATACCCAGGGAAAATTTTGGAACATCACTGGAAATACAGAAATATAGGAAAATGACAAAATGGAAGACCAAAATACAATCTCAAATCTCCAGCCTATCCCAAGAAAGCCTGGGAGCCATGTACTTAGAAGAAGATACTAGTAATACACCTGAAATACCTGAAATGATATCAACTGAAACAAAGAAGTAAGTATGGGAAGCTATGAAGGAACTCAAATCAGAAAAAATCTCCCAGGTAAAAGAAGAAATGATAAAAGTAGTGAAAGAAATAGTGAATGCATCTAAAGAAGACACAGGTAAAAAATTGGAGGAACAAAGCAAACAGATAGAATCCCTGAATGAACAGTATACGAAACAAACAGAATACACGAAGCAGATTCAAAGAGATATACAGGAAATCAAAAATTCTATTGAAAGTTGCCAAAACTGCCTCAACAAAAGTGAAGATAGAATTTCAGACCTCGAAGATAAAATTGCAACTAGTGAACAGGACAGGAAAGGTCTTCTAAAAATAACAAGGAACCAGGAAATAACAATTCAACAGTTGCAAGATGATGCAAAGAAAAACAACATAAGATTGATAGTGATAAATGAAAAAGAAGAAGACAACACAAATGATATCAAGAGGCTATTTACAGATGTAATAGCTGAAAACTTCCCAAACATGAGAATGGAAACTGACATACAGATTAGTGAAGCATATAGAACTCCAAAGAGCCATAACTAAAATAAAACTACACCCAGATATAATAATTACCATCCCATAAATCCAACATAAGAACAGAATATTAAAAGCTGTTAGAGAGAAGACACAGATCACCTACAAAGGAAAACCTATCAGAATCACAGCAGACTTCTCAACACAAACAATGAAGTCAAGGAGAGCATGGAGTGAAGTATTACAGATACTAAAGGAAAATGACTTTCAACCCAGACTGATGTACCCTGCAAAACTGTCCTTCAAAATGGATGGAGAAATAAGATACTTCCATGACAAAGAACAGCTGTGACCGAAGGCCCACCCTGCCACCGGGAACTCAGCGCAAGCCTGCCTTGGGAAGGATGCCCTGAACCTCCACTGTGGGCCTGCCCTGCCACCGGGAACTCAACACAAGCCTGTGTCAGGGGAAGGCTGCTCCGAACCACCACCGAGGGCCCACCCTGCCACCAGAACTCAGCGCAAGCCCACCTCAGGGGTAGGCTGCCCTGAACCACCACTGTGAGCCCACCCTGCCACCAGAACTCAGCGCAAGCCCACCTCAGGGGTAGGCTGCCCCGAACCACCACTGTGAGCCCACCCTGCCACCAGAACTCAGTGCAAGCCCGCCTCAGGAGTAGGCTTCCCGGAACGTCCCCTGAGGGCCAGAATTCCGCTGGGATCATCAGAAGATCTCACCAGGCTCCAGTTAGTGTGAGAAAATTTGGAACTTTGTTCCCAGGTGGCGAAGGTTGGACCACAGTGGATTAACTGTATCAGTGTGGTGAGTATATCCCTAAAATACAGGTGTACAGGGGATATATAGGGCCAGTAGTAAAACCCCCTCCAACTAACTGTAAGACTGGTGTGACTGAAAAGAGTGTGTGTGATCCCCTCCTACACATAGAAAACACCAAGCAGAGTGAAAATGACAAAACAAAAAAGGAAAATGCAGTCTCAAACATATAGTTCACCAGAAGCAAATATAGGAGACATTGAAATAGAGGACCCCAAAAGTAACACACTGGGAATCTCTGAAAAGATAGTGAGTGAACTAAAAAAACCAACTGCATCAGTCTATAGAGGAAATCAAATCAGGAGTACTCTCCCATGTAAAGATAGAAATAACAACTTTAGTAAAGGAGTTTTTGAATGCAGCTAAAGAAGAATTAGAGAAAAAAGTACATGAGCATGGGAAACTGATTGAAACTTTGAATGAACAATATAGAAAACAAGCAGAATTCATGAAACAAACTCAAAGAGACATCCAAGAAACAAAAAATTCTATTGAAAGCATGCAAAACCACCTAAAGGAAGCTGAGGATAGGATTTCAGACCTTGAGGACAGGGTCACAATTAGTGATCAGGAAAGGATAGAACTTTAAAAATAACAAAGCAGCATGAAATGACAATCCAGAAGCTTCATGATGATGCCAAGAGCAACAATATAAGAATAATGGGCATTAGTGAAGATGCAAGAGTCCAGGCAAATGACATATATATTTATAGAAATAATAGCAGAAAATTTCCCAAACATGGGGAAAGAATCTGATATGCAGAAAAGTGAGGCATATAGAACACCAAACAGTCACAATCAACATAAATCCACACAAAGACACATAATAATTAAGATCTCAGACATACAGCATAAAAATAGAATACTAAAAGCTGTCAGAGAAAAGACACAACTCACCTATCAAGGAAAGCTCATTAGAATCACAGCAGACTTTTCAGCACAAACCCTCAAGTCAAGAAGAGCTTGGAGTGAGGTATTTCAAGCCCTGAAAGAAAACAATCTTCAACCCAGACTGATGTACCCAGAAAAACTTTCATTCAAATTTAATGGAGAAACAAGACACTTCCATGACAAAGAACAACTGAAGAAATTCATATCCACCAAACCAACCCTATAAAGAGTACTGAAAGACACACTAGACAGAGATAAAAATGACCACAATCCCCAAAACAACAACAGAAAGAAACCATCAGGTAGGATAAGCAAATAAATAAGAGGAAAAGCAGAAAGAAAAAACTGGAACATAACATGGCAAAGTCGAGCCAGTGCATATCAGTGCTATCCATAAATATAAATGGCCTCAATTCACCTATAAAAAGAAATAGATTGACAGAATGGATCAAGAAACAGGATGCCACAATATGCTGTATACAAGACACATATCAGACCCAAAAGGAAACTCATAGAGTAAAAGTCAAAGGATGGAAAACAGTATTCCATGCAACAGGAACCCAGAAAAAAGCAGGGGTAGCTATTCTATTTGCAGACAATGTGAAAAAAGTGATTCAAAGAGATAGAGAAGGTCACTGCACACTTGTTAGTGGTAAAATTCAAGAGGAAGAACTAACAATTATAAATATATATGCGCCAAATACAGGAGCACCCAACTATATAACACAGATACTACTGCACATGAAAAACCAAATACACAAGAACACAGTTATAACAGGAGATCTTAACAGCCCATTGTCACCAAGAGATAGATCAACTAGACAAAAAGTCAGCAAATAAATAACAGAACTGAATCATACCTGTGAGCAATTGGACTTAGTAGATGTTTTCAGAGTGTTCCACCCAACCACATCAGAATACACATTCTTCTCAGCTGCACACAGGACATTCTCCAAAATAGACCATATATTATCCCATAAAACATTCTTAAGTAAATGCAAAGGTATTGAAATCATACCATGCATAGCATCTGACCATAATGAACTGAAATTGGAAATTAATGGCAAAAGAAATTGTAAAACCTACATAAATACATGGAAATTAAATAACAACCTTTTGAACAACCAGTGGGCTACAGATGAAATTAAAGTAGAAATAAAACAATACCTACAATGCAATGAAAATATAGAAACAGCATACTATTATCTGTGGGATGCAATGAAAGCAGTCTTAAGAGGGAAATATATAGCAATAAACTGTCATATCAAGAAAATTGAACGAGTACAAATAAACAATCTAATGCTCCATCTCAAGCTTCTAGAAAAAGAAGAGCAAGCTAAACCCAAAGCTCATAGAAGAGAGAAAATTTTACAGATTAGAGCAGAAATCAATATAATTGATATTAAAAAACAAAACAAAGAATTAATGAATCAAAAAGCTTGGTTTTTGAGAGAATGAACAAAATTGACAAACCCCTAGCTAACCTTATCAAGAGAAAGAAAGAAAAAACTCAAATTCATGCAATAAGAACTGAAAAGGGAGAAATTACTACAGATCCCATTATTTAAAAGATCATGAATACCTACTTTAAAAATCTCTACTCACATGGAGTGGAAAACACAGAGGAAATGGACAGATTTCTAGAAACATATGAACCACCAAACCTCAGCCAAGAAGATATAGCAATTTTTAACAATGCAATATCAGCTATTGAAATTCAAAATGTAATTAAAAACTTACGAACAAAGAAAAGCCCAGGTCCTGATGGATTCACAGCTGAATTCTACAAGAAATTTAGAGAAGATTTGATGCCAATACTCCTTAAAGTCTTCAATGAAATTGAGAAAAAAGCAATCCTCCCTAAATCATTCCTGGAGGCAAGTATTACTCTGATACCAAAACCAGAGAAAGATCCAACCAAAAAAGGGAACTATAGGTCAATCTCACTAATGAACATTGATGCAAAGATTCTCAACAAACTACTGGCAAATAGAATGCAGCAAATCATCAAGAAGATTAAACATTATGACCAAGTGGGGTTCATTCCAGGATTGCAGGGATGGTTTAACATATGCAAATCAATAAATGTAATACACCACATCAATGGAGCCAAAAACAAAAACCACATGGTCATCTCAATAGATGCAGAAAAAGCTTTTGACAAAGTCCAACACATGTTCATGATAAAAACCCTTCAGAAACTCGGAATACACGGCATCTACCTCAACCTTATAAAGGCCATCTATGACAAACCAACAGCCAACATTATACTAAATGGACAAAAACTGAAAGCTTTCACTTTAAA
>PVLA01013007.1:0-39915 GCA_004027455.1 Hydrochoerus hydrochaeris | reverse complement strand
CACTCATAGTTCTCACTCTCTCCAGCCTTGTTCCTCTCATCCAGAGTGCAGTCAGAGTCCCAGCACAGGGTCTAACAGACAAGACAGCCCTCAAAGAACCTCGGTCATGATGAGTCAAGCACCTCCACTGTACTCGCCCTGGCCCTTCTCAGTCCATTGGTTTCCTCTTCTATAATAGAAGCAGCATGGCCTGGAATGGCCTTTTCATCTTCCTGCCCCTCTCCCAGCCTGCTCTGCTCCTCTCTGCCCTGGCTGGCAGAAGGGGCTAGAGGTTGGAACACATAGAAGCCCAATCGGGTGCACTTCTGGCTCCTATCAGAAGTTCTGAACCGGAGACCTGGGGTTCACTAGAATTCTGAATTTTCACCTCCTTCCCAGAGTGCTCATACAAATCCTCCAATCACCATCCCAGAAGCACCTGCTGCTCCTTTATGGGAGTCCCTGGGGCCATGATCCCATAGCCCATAGAGGGGAGTGCTGCCACCTGGGGGCTAAAAGAGGAACTGCCAAGGCTGGGGTCAGGGCCATTGGGACACACAGTGATAAAAACATTTATTGAACACTTGCCAAGTCCTTTGCACATTTCATCACACTACATCCCCAAGACAACCCTTGGAAGTAGTGCAACTGTAAGCCCCATTGTACAGACAAGAGGAACACAGGGCTCAGAGAGGTATGATTTGCCCAGGGTCATACAACAAGTGCATGGTAACTTAAGAGTTGAAGCCAGATCTGGTTCCTAGCTGTGCTCTAACCACATCTCTCGAGTGCCTCCTAAATGCCAACCTTGAGGAGCTGTCTGTAGAAGCTGTGAGGAACCCAAACAGATGAGGACTCTGAACACATCCAGCCTCCTGAAGAGCAGCTTGCCTGGGGGCCACCTGGGCTGCCTGGAGGAAAGGTGGGTGAGACCAGCCTGTCTTCTCTCTCGGGCAGTCCAACTACCAGCCAGGCTATTCATGCTCCAACCATCTCTCTTCTCATTGCTGTCCAGGAGCTGCCAGTGGCCCTGTCCTGATCCCAGGATGCTGTGAAACCTCCCAGCAGAACAGGGACACAGAAGGGTGACCTAGGTCCAGGGCTTAGCAATAGCATCCCAGAAAACTTCTGCCACTGGGAAGGACCCCTGGCTGGCCCCAGGAGCCAGATCCAAGCATGAGCATCAGGTCTTGGGAAGCAAACTCTACAGGCCGAGTCTGCCTCACTCAGAAGCCTGGATGTAGACCGGCACTGCAAGCATGGCACATGGGCCCTCGGCCCCAGCCTGCAGCTCAGCCAGTGCCAGATTGGAGCCCAGTGCCTCAGCATGCCCAGGCACCACCAGCTCGGGATCACCACCCACTGTGCCACCCACAACAATGGACAGCACAGCATCGGGCTCAGAGAAGGGTGGCTTGCCTGGGGTGACCTCAGGCACAGGCCCAGCCCCTGCATCCTTCAATTCCTCCAGCCCTAGGGAGTCAGGCAAGGGGGTCACCGCCTTGTGCCCACCACTGCTGCCACCATTGCGGGGAGCTGCCCGTCTCCGGGGTGGCCGCCGGGTCTGCAGGTCCTTGTCCTTCTGGGGACCAAGGCGGCAGCGGTGATCCTTGAGGTATTTGTGGCGGGAAAAGCCCTTGGCGCAGCCTGCACAGCGGAACTTGTAGTTGCCCGTGTGGGCACGCTGGTGCTCAGCCAGGTGGGCGCGACGGCTGAAGGACTTGCTGCACAGTGCGCACTTGTGGAGCTTCATGCCTGGGGACAAGGAGACGTCAGGAAGGAGCACTAGATCCTCACCCTGAGACCCAACCCTGCAATGGTACCTCTCCAGATGCAAAATGCAGTCCTGTGCTATCTGACCCTGCTCCCTGGACTCTCACCTCCTACCTTCTGTCAGCCACATGCTCTTCACCCATGCACTGGGCCAACTCCTGCCTCTGGGCCACTGCACTTGCTGCTTCCTCTGCCTGCAGTAGCCTGCTCAATCCCTGAACCTTGACAAACTTTGCAAGCCCCATTGTCTCTCACCCAGAGGATCAGAGGCAGCCACTTCCTCTGGGCCACCTGCCATGCCTGGCTTTCAGATCATTACCAATAGAGAGCAAGGGATGTCTTTGCCAAACACACAAATGAACATGATATTCACTGCTCCCAACTCCCTGCTTCTTACCCAAGTTTCCTACAGAGCCAGCTGCTATCTGACTGACCACCCCTCACCCCTCACCCCCCATTCTGCTCCTTGTGCTCACTATCTTTCCTGGTCTCAAACACCCCCGTGTCTCCCTGCACAAGGCTTCCATTCGCTGCAAAGCTATTTTCTGGCTCATCCCATAGCATTCGGCTCTTCTGGGATCCCCCATCCCCACACTCTTCCTTCCCTGCCACATCTGTTTCTCTTCACCCCTGCACTCAATGTCCCTGAGTCCTTGTTCACTGTTTAATTTCAGGTCCCCCTCTAAATGCTCAGCTTCTACACAAGGGCAGCAAAGGGTTCTGCTATCTGATGCCCCATTGCAGGGCTACTGACATGAGGTTAGGACATAAGGGTCACACACTCTGAATCACTGATGCCTCATATCACACTGAAATCAGCTCCAGCCCACACCTACCCTGGGTTGGTCACCTTTCACAGATGCCTTCCGTCCCTCAGAGACAGGCAGTGATATGCCTGAGGCTACTAAGCAGGAACAGTCAGTGTCAAGGCTCAAACCCAGGCTCTGTTTCACATCCCTAATCTGCTCTCCTGGTTTTCAAATTTTCTGTAGCCATTGAATCCTTCTGCAAATCCCTGGTTCTCCAACAGGGGTGACTACTCCTACTTTGGACAACACCTTGAGACATTTGTGGTTGTCACCCTGTGGAAGGGATGCCACTGATGTCTAGTGGGTAGAAGCTGGGAGGCTGGTAAACATCCAACTCCCCTTAATTATCCAGAATTATCCGGCCCAAAATGTCAGGGGAGCCCAGGCTGAAAACCCTGTTCAAGATTAAGTATGGGGGACCTCCCAGCCACATCTCAGATTATGCCTGATTCACAGCCCCTAACCCCTGGGCACCGGGGATTCTGCTGTCTGTTGGGAGGGCCCCCTCAGACTGCAGAAGGTGGTCCTTTCCACACAGTCTATGGTCCTGAACACGGCCTAACTCCCAGCCCACAGCAGTGCAAGCCTATTGGCAGAACAGTAAGCTTCGGGGGACATGTCTGTGCCTCCTCCTCTCAGCGTGTCTATCCCAGGGACCCTGAGCCAGATACCCACAAGACCCCAGGCCCCTTACCAGAGTGGGACAGGATGTGAGCCTTCAGCTTGTCTGGCCGGTTAAACTCCTTACTGCAGCCTGTGTGTGTCCTGGAACCCAAAGCTACCAGTCAGAGGAAGCTCAGCAAGCTGGGAGCTCTCTTGCTGGGTCCCTCCACTAACCCTGGCCCACAGGACACCCCTGGGGGCTGGGCACAGAAGCAGGGTAGGGAGTGAGCCCATTGTCCTGTCCCCCATCTCCCACCCAGCCCTCTGCCTGCCTGCACAGGCCTCACTCACGAGAAGGGGCATTTGTACTTCTTGAAGGGCTCATGGATCAGCATGTGTCTCTTCAGTTTGTCCTTGCGGTTGAATGCAGACTCACACACTGAGCATTTGTAGGGCTTCTCACCTGAAGGAGACACAGGCAAGGGAGAGTGAAGATCCTAAAGGAGTCTGAACTTAGAGACCATGGGGCCAGCTCCTCCCCTAAAGAGGGTGACTTGGGGGAAATCAGCCTCTCTCATTCCTTCCTCCTGACTTTGTTTTGCCAAGGAGAAAAGGGGGCACTTTTTTTTTTTTTTTTTTTGGAGATGGGAGTCTCATTCTGTTGCCCAGGCTGCCCTAGGTTCAAGCAATCCTCTTGCCTCAGCCTCCCTGTAGCTGAGAGACTCATGCCACAACCTTCAAGGGGGCTATTCTAGAGAGGCTGATCAGAGAAGCCTCTCTGCTGAGAGAACACAGCAGAGTCCTGAGGCTGCAGGGAGGAGGCAGGTGGAGCCTGGGTGAGGGTCCCAGGCAGAAGGGAAGCAAGGGCAAAGATCCAAGGCAGGATCACACTTTGGCGCCTGAGGTACAGTGAGGAGCCTGGGCTTCCCTGACATTTTGGGTCAGATAATTCTGTCAAGGGGGGTTGGATGTTTACCAGCCTCCCAGCTTCTATCCACTAGACATCAGTGGCATCCCTTCCACAGGGTGACAACCACAAATGAGCCTGGACAGAAGAGGGTGGGGAGACTGAAGTAGGCGAGGTCAGTGAGGCAAAGCCCACCAGAGCGGACCTACACAGCCAAAGGAAAGGCCTCCAGCTTTTACCAAGCCAGATGGGAAACAACCAAAGTACATGAACAGAGGGTGGACCTGACTGAAGACCTCGGCCCCTCTGGAGGAAGGTGGAGAACAGACTGAGGGCCCAGCAGGGCCAGCACAGTAAATGGCCCTCCCTGACAAATGAGAGGGACAGAGTTCAGTATGAATCTGGGGTGTGGCCTGAGTAGTGGGTGATGGTCACAGAAATACAGCCAACAGGTCCACTAAGTGTGTGGCAGGGGACCACACTGTTTGACCAAAGCCTGACAACAAGCCACGAGATAAGAACCTCCATTATCCCATCTCACAGCTAAGCATTTCACAGTTCAGAGAGGCGAAGTGACTCACAAGTGAAGTGACCAGCCTAGCTGTGTGGTTCAGAGTCACCTGCACTGCCCTAGACCCTCCCGCCACTAAACTCATCTTGGGGATGCAGGATGCAGGTCAGGGGTCACCTGAAGATTCCCTCAGGATCTGGACAGCTGTGCTTACAGATCTCATGTGGGGTTACGACAGGCCCTTTGGGAAGAAAGGAATGTCCTCAAGCTGATTTGATTTCCTGTCATTATTTGCCCTCAGGAATGAACAAAGTACTTTGAAAATTGCCAACCCAGTTGGTTACTATAAGTCTGGTCCTTGCAATAGAACACTGTGTAGTCATTAAGAAGATTGAAAGTACTCTCTGTTCCCTCATTGGGAAAGATTTCTGGTCATAGTGCTAGAGAGAAAAGAAAGCTATTGAACAGCTTAACATGGTCCCTTTTTTGTTAGGAAAAAGCATAATCCCCTTCCTCAAGAAAACTGAGTCACATGTGGTTTCTTTGTATGTATGCATGCATGTCTGTATGTATTGGTTTTGTGAGACAGGGTCTTAGAGTTTAGGCTGGGCTTGAACTTACTATGAAGGGCAGGCTGGCCTCGAACTTGCAGTGATCCTTCTGCTTCAGCCTCCTGAGTGCTGGGGTTATAGGTGTGCACCACCATTCTTGGCGGGTGTGTTTTTTATATACAACAAAAATGCAGAGAAAGACTGGGGGAGAGAGCACCAAATTGTCAGCAGCAAGTAGGATTTGAAGGGACAATGTAATATTTTACTATAAGGCTGGGCATGATGGCAACTGGTTACAACCCCAGCATTTGGGAGGCTGAAGCAGGAGCAGCATTGTAAGTTTGAGGCCAACCTTAACTACATAGTGAACACTATTTCCAAAAAAAGGATTTTTACTTTAAGTACTTCCATATTGTTTCCACTTTTACAATCAGTTCATATTGCTTTTGAAAAATAATTTTAAAAAACCATCAAGAGAGGGAGCAGGGCATAGCTCAGAGGCAGAATGCAGATGAGGCCCTCCTGGATTCAATGCCCAGTATCCAAATTATCCTAATAAAAATTAAAAAATAAAAAAGCGAAGAAGGCAATTTAGTAATATCTATCAAAATTACAATGCATATGCTTCTTTTTCCTTTTTATTGTTGTAAAATATACATACCATTAAATTTACCACTTCGGCCATTTTTTAAACATACAGCTCAGTGGCTTTAAGGTCATTCAGCCATCACCACCCTCCGCCTCTAGAACTCCACTGTTCCCAAAGCAAACTCAGTCCTACATACACATTTTAACCTAGAACTTACACTGCTGGGAATAAATACTACAGATCCACTCCCAAAGGCTTGCCGAGTGACTCACAGTAACGTACACTATACAAACTAAGGGCTGAAAAGTAATGTAAAGGCCTAGGCCTAGGGTATAGCTCAGGGGCAGGGCACTTGCTTAACATGCTTGAGGCACTGCATTCTATGTCCAGCACTGCAAAAAAAATAATAACTTAAAAGTCCACCTGTACGGGCCTGGGGATTTAGCTCAGCAGCATAAGTGCCTGCTTTGCAAGCATGAGGCTGTGAGTTCGATCCCTGGTACCAAAAAAAAAAAAAAAAAAAGTCCACTGTAGGGGTCAAGAGAATATTATACCAGTGTGAAAAAGAAGGTGCCATTTGGGAACATCCTCAAGATACACTGATTGAGGAAATACGGTTCATAATTATTGTATTACATGCTCATTTATGTAAAAATAAGCAAGCGTGATGTACAGATATAAAATAAAAGTAGAATGACCCCCCCAATGAAACCAAGAAAATTAACATTAAAAATAGATAAATAAAAGCAATGGAGTCAGTCAGCTGACTGTGGAACCAGTAAAATTAATTGTTTTTCTTTTTGAGACAGGATCTCGCTATGTAGTTTGCGCTGGCCTTGAACTCACTTTGTAACCCACCCTGGTCTCTAACTCACAATGATCCTCCTGCCTCAGTCTCTCAAATGCTAGAATTACAGGTGTGTGCCACCACGCCAGGATTAGTAAAATTAATTTTAAAAAACAGAATGACACTGGGTATGGCAGTGCATGCCTATAATCCCAGAACTTGGGAGGCTGAGGCAGGAAGATCACTGGAAGTTTGAGGCCAGCCTGGGGCTACAAAGTGAGTTCAAGGCCAGCCTGAACTGCATAGTGAAATCCAGTCTTAAAAAAAAAAAAAAACCCTGAATGACCCACACTAGAAAGTAACAGAATTATGAGTATCTTAAAAATTACAAACTGCAAGTCATGAACTGTAGATTTTAGTCTTTTGTTTTTGAGGCAGGATGTCACTATATTGTCCAGACTGGTCTAACTCCTGGGCTCCTCTCACCTCATTCTCCCAAAGAGCTGGGACTATGAGTACACATCACCAATACCCCGGTAGAAATTATTTTAAAAACTTAAACTGGACAAAAAATTACTACTAATCTTAGTTATCAAAAAGAACAGTTTGTGCTGTCATTGTTTGATCACTTTTATATCTAGATTTTGTAACCTGAACAACTATTTCTGAGATAACAACGGTACCAGGGATCAAACTCATGACCTCATGCTTGCCAGGCAGGTGCTTATGCCACTGAGCTAAATCCCCAGCCCAACAAGCAATATAGTAACTAGTGTTAATTTCCTTTTTTTTTTTCTTTTTTGAGATTCTGTATCATTTCTATCCTTTTTTTGTTTTGCTTTTTAAAATAAAAAAATGAATGCTTTGCAAAATTTGTTTTAATATATTCTAGGTACACATACATATTTACAAGACTGTAATATAAAACACATAATTTGTCTCAGTACTAGGTATTGAATCCAGGGTTTCTATCACTCAGCTCCATCCCCAGCCCTTTTAAAATTTTATTTTGAGATGAGGTCTTGCTAAATTACTCAGGCTGCCCTTGAACTTGCAATCCTCCAGCCTTAGCCTCCTGAGCAGTTGGAATTTCAGGTATGTTTTACCACACTTGGAAAGTGTGTGTGTGTGTTTATTTTAAGTATAAATCATAGTTTAAAAAACTGTAAATTATTGGCTTGTCCATCTGAGGGGAGGAAGATTATTTTCACTGTATATGTTTTTGTATTGTTAGGGATTTTTACTTTCTCCTTAGGTTTTCTTAATCTTTAGATCCTTTTCAATAAAAAAACCTCTATTTTTTGTGTTTTGGTGTTTTTGTTAGTTTTGCAGTACTGGGGATTAAACACAGAGCCTTATTCATGTCAGGCAAGCACTCAGGCACTGGGGCTACATATCCCCAGCCAAAAATTTTTCACTAATAAAAAAATTTACAGTGGCTTAAGTGCCTGCTTGGCAAGCACAAGGTTGTGCGTTCGATCCCCAGTACCAAAAAAAAAAAAAAACTTTAATTTACGGGGCCAGGGATTTGGCTCAGTGGCTTAAGAGCCTGCCTAGCAGGCGCAGGGTCATGAGTTTGATCCCTCGTACCAAAAAAAAAAAAATTAAAGATTAAGAAATAAAATGTCAATATGTCTCACCTGGGGAAACAAGGGAGCTTTGTCTGGGTTTGGCAGAGAATTTTGCAGCATGAGCAGGGCCCCACCCCCAGGTTCAGAGTAGCAGAGCAGGGCTGAAGACCCCCAGCCTCTGGGGCTCACCTTGCTCCAGCAAGGGTGCCATCGCCTTTTCAGGAGTCCAGCAGGTAGGTAATGGGCCAGGAAGGAGAAGAAGAGAATGGAGAGGCAGAGAGGACAGGGGAAGAGCCTAATGGGGTGGAGAGGGTGGAAGAGAAGGGATGGAGGGGGCTGGAGGGAGCTGGGGAGAAGCACCCACGGGGACAGGCAGGGGGACTGAAAGGGTCGAGGAGAGGGAGAAGCGGGGCATGGGGCACTGACCTGAGTGGATGTGGGCGTGCAGTTTGAGGTAGTACTCGCGCCGGAAGAACTTCTTGCACACCTGGCACTTGAACCTGCTCCCACTGCCGTGGGTGGGCAGGTGACGCCGCAGGTAACGTTCACAAGGAAACACCTGCAGGGGAAGGGTGGCTTCAGGTCTGCCTCACCAGACCCACTCAGGAGCTCACAGGCCTGTGGAGACACCTTCCTTTCTTCCACCAGGGGACCAAGACCCAGGGTCACATCAGCCTTCAGACCTTGTGGCTCCCATTCACTGGAAAGCCCTGCCAGGACACAACCGTGCTGAGCTTCCGCCAGGCTTTCCTTCCATCCACGGGGACTTTCTCAATCTCACAAACTCTTACAATACTTCAAGACCCAACTCAGGGATCTGAGAGCTGCCTTGGGAAGCCTTCCCTGGCTCCCTGGTGCCATGCTAGACAGAGCCAACTCTGCCTTTGAGTCATCACCCACATTTTAAGTCAGAGTTTAACTCACCAAAGGGCAGCACTCTTTGCTTACATAGGGCTCTGAAAAGACAGAGAGGCTTTCATTCTGCTCTGAGTCAGGCCCTGGGTCAAAGGCCTGACAAAGAAATGAATGAAAAAGTGAATAAATAACTAAAGAAAATAGAAAAGGACCAGAAAACACGGGAGCCAAAATTGCTTTTTCATATAGGCATAACATGAACAGTCATTCATCCATTTGGTGTAAAGAAGCAATCAAGGGCACAAACCCAGCCACTCTACTGGCCGTCAGCCCCGTCCCCGACTTCCCTACCCATAAAATGGGAATGGCCTATCTCCCCTCCCCAGGGGTCTCTGAGTACAGCACCTAGTACATGCTTCTTTGTCAATTCATGATACCTTTAAATTCCAAAGCCAAGCTTAGGCTATGTAATTAGAAGCATCTAGAATGAGGCCAAGGTAAAGCAGGGCTGTCCTGGAAAATCTGCTGTTAAGGTTGTTTAAAAATTAGCAGAATAAGGGCCAGTGGTTTAGCTCAGTGGCTTAAGCGCCTGCCTGGCAAGCTCAAGGTCGCGAGTTCAATCTCCAGTACCAAAAAAAAAAAATTAGCAGAATAAGAAAACAAGGTAAACACACCAGGGGATGTAATTGGCAAAACCCAGACTGCAGCAAACTACACAGGATCTGTAGCCCAGTTTCTTCAACAAATAAATAAAAAGGAAACTAGAAGGGAGCAACTCTGCCTTTGAGTAATCAAAGAGGGTTGGTCGGGGAGGGATATAGACGAATGGAAGCTTTTATTGTAACAGTCAACCACAAGCTATAGACCTGACGCAAATAAACTTTTTAAAAATGATGACAGCCTTACACAGTGGTGATCAGAACACTTGCTGGACATTTGGAAGCTTTAGGACAGGCTGCCAGAATCCTGGAAAAAAGAATTGATAATAACAAGCATAATGGTACAGCCATAGGAAGAGGGCAGCAGACCCACCTTCTGGCAGTGTGGGCAGGGGAAGTTGTGAGTGGCTGTCTGCAGGTGGTGCTCCAGGGCCTCCTGCGTGGAATATTTGTTGACGCATTTGGCACACCTAGGTGGGAAGTAGGTGGAGAGGTGAGGAGATCCAGAGTGCACAGGGACCAGTCTCTTGCTGCCCCAGGGCCAAGCCAAGAGGCAAATTCCCAAATTTAATCCTCTCTCAAATCTGTCCACTCTTCCAGCTCGCTCCTGCATCCATCCTCACCCAAGTTGCTATCAGCTCCTGCTTGGACAGGTGCAATCACCTCCTCTCTGGCTTGCAGTCTGCTCTCCGCAAGTCAGCCAGAAGGAGTCTTTGAAAAGGAACATCAGGGCTAGGATCAGCTCAGTGGCAGAGGGCCTGCCTAGTATGTTCAAGGTCCTGGGTTCCATCCCCAGTACCACAAAATAAATAAACAAACAGATAAATAAATAAATGGAAGTGAAAATCAAGACAAGACCCCACAGCCCAACCCACTCCCACCCACCTCTCAGGCTACTGCTTTGCTCACTTGCCACTTAGGACCCTTCATCACGATATGTCAACTTGAATGGAGGGAAAACTACCGAAGTTGGTAAATCACCATTCTGACAGTGTCTATGGATGACTGACAGCAAATCGAGGGAGAAAGACCCACTTGGGATGTGGGTGGCACCAATGAATAGACATGCAGCCTGAACAGAGTAAAAACGGAAAGAAGGAAATGCCTCCATTTTGGAAGTGCTCCAGTCTTCACCATTGGCCTTGGACATCAGTTTCCAGTTTCTTTGGCCTTCAAATGCAGACTCACACCAGCAGCTCCACAGTGGGCTTCCAGGCCTTTGACTCTGGCCTGATGCTACAACCTCAATCCTTCTTGTTCTGTGCTTTCCATCTCCTTGGGCTGAGCAGCTACTGGATCCTCCAGCTCTCCAGTGCACAGACCAGCCCTGTGGCTTCTATTGCCTCTGCTCCTGCAGACTGCCAATGTGGACGCTTCTGCTCATGAACCTAATAAATCCTCTTGCACAATTGTACATACTTTGTTTCCTAGTGGTTCTGCTCCTTTAGAGAACCCTCACTAATATATCGCCTAAGTCACTACTCTGCCCACCCTGATGTATGTAAACATACCAAGCTTGTTCTTCCCTCCCGGCCTTTGTATTTACTGTCGTTTCATGAACTTTCCCAAACCCTGCCCTGAGCGGCACCTCCTCAGCCTTCATGTCTCAGCCAATGTCACCTCCTTAGAGAGGCCCTCCTTGACCACCCTGCCTAGATGCCCCCCACAGTTCATTCCAGCCACTCCCTGGTAGGTCTCCCAGTTTATTTTCTTCTTAGCACTTACTGTCTGGAAACATTTTATTTACTTGCTTGTTTGGTTAAAATCTGTATCATCATGAACAGGTGGTTCATTCCATGGAGACCAGATCTTTCCTGTTGACAACTTGCTTTGAGCATCGGTGAGAATCTGTTCTGTGAGGAGTTAGACAGGGATCCAGGCCCTGCTCTTCTGTCTCTGATGCTCTCAGTTTTCTTACCTTCACCAGGGCAGGAATCCCAAATGGCCCTGGCCCTTGCTCACTCTTAAGGTTGTCACAGAGTCAAAGAACACAATTGTGCCAAGAAGTTCATAAACTGCAAAGTGCTATCCATACAGCTGTTGCTCTTGACATCAATGTGGCACTGTGTCCTCCAAACAGCACTTCAGGATCCAGGCATAGGTCAGTGATAGAGTGCTTGCCTAGAACACCCTGGATTCCACTGCAAAAACAGCACTTCTGGCCACAAAGCATTTTAAAGGAATTTTTAAAAACCTATCATCTCCCCACCACACAGTACTTGCCAGCCAATGGCCCCTTTACAATGAGGCACCAACAAGGAATGACGTGGGTAGTGTGAGGCTGCCTTTCCTAAAATGCACTGACCCTTCACTTAGGCCTGCAGATGTCTAATAGGAAACTAACAGCAGGATAAAAGCTTGGCATCTCCGCCTTCATTTTGTGTGTCTCCTTTGCTACTTTAAACTTTTCATCAGATTACTGCTCAACTCTGCACACAGATGTGTTAATCACTTAAGGGTTGTTTTATCTAAAAACTGGTAAGATAAAGTCCCTTAGTCCTAAATTTATCCAACCTCTCTTGCCCTCCTTCAAGACTGAAGATACCAAGATAAGAGAACCTAAGCTAATTTCAAGATTCCAGGAACAGAGAGTCTTTCAGGCAGATCACCCCAGAATGTGGCCACCCTGGAAGCAGAAGAGATTGACCCATGAAAACCTTGCTGCCTCCTGGGCAGAAGCATTCATCTCAGTTACTCCCTGCAAGCACAAACAATTCCAGGCGCCCACAGAATGTGAAATCAGACCTGAGGTAATGCCTAACCAGACCAGCTTGAGCAAGACTGCATCCTTCTGGCCCTCTGCCCTTTTGTCTTTCCCCTATATAAACTGAGCTCTGTTGATATCCTGGCAGACAGGGCTTAGGACAGCAGGCTGACCACACTGCTTGAATAAACCCCTTTCTTGTCTCCCTGTCACTCAAGTCTCTGACTGGACTCTCAAGGAGGCAGGTGGCAAGACCTGGCCTTTGGGGACCCTGGTGTTGGGCCTCTGGCTTATAACTCCAGGCACCAATAGCTAGGCAGATAATGCCAAAATGGTTCCCCATGAAGACTAACTTTTTTACTAAGTCTTCCAAGGTAACATCAGCAGTTATGGAACAAATCAGCATCATGTGCCTCAGAGATGATGCAGAGGACACAGTGGTGTCAACCATGATGTTCTTGGGGTTTTTTTTGTGGTTGTTTCTGTTATTTGTTTTACTTTATGTCTTTTGGGACAGGGTCTCTCTATGGAGCTGAGGTTGGTCTTGAACTCACTTTGTAGCTCAGGTTAACCTTAAACTCACAATGATCTTTTTGCCTCAGCCTCCCAAGTGCTGGGATTACAGGCATGCACCACCATGCCCAGCCACATTCTGACTGTAATCACAAATTAAATCAGGTAGCTGGATATAGTGCTACACACCTGTAAAATGTGGAAAATTCTGAATAAGGTTCGTAGATTAGGTAGAAGAATTGTACTGATACTAACTCTCTGATTTTAGTAACTCTGCTGTGCTTAAATATGAGGGGTTTTTTTCTTTGTTTTAGGAAACACACATGGAAGGTAAAGATAAAGGGTATCATGCCTGAAAACTACTTTCAAATACTTCAGATACACTTGATGGGACACAGCATTAACAGGGAATTCTAGAAGTCCATATATGGGACTTTACCTTACTCATCATTCTTCTGGAAGTCTGAAATTACACCAAAATAAAAGTTGAAAAGAACACATTTGTGTGTGTGTGTGTGTGTGTGTGCACGCATGCATGCATGCACATGCAGTGCTGTGGTTGAACCCAGAGTCTTGCAAATGCAAATCTAAAAAGAACATTTTTTGCAGATGATTGCCTGTACTGTAACAGGGGTAAGTGGGTCAGGGTGGATAAGGAATTCCTAGTCACTTTGTACCCTTCTGTGGTTTTCTAAATACTGAGCTATATGCACATAAAAATTATTTTTTTTGAAGTAGGTAATTAATCTTTCTGAGAACTTCCTTGAGCCTCTGACCTGCAAAATTGTTTTTAGGAACGTGCAAATGAGCAAAGATATATGCCCAAAGCTGTTCCCTGTAAGCACTGTTTATAATAATGATAAACTGGAGATAACCCAATTATCCAGCAATGAGAAATGGTTTAAATAAATTACAGTGCATCCATGTACAATCCAGTATTTCCTGAAATGCAAAGATGCCCATAGTATAGTTTAAACTGCAAAAAGTTTTTGTCATTTTGTTTTCATTTCTTTTTTCTGAGACAAGGTATCCCTCTGTAGCTGGCTTCAAACTTACTGTGTAGTCCAGGCTGGCTTCAACTCACAATCCTCCTGTCTGAGCCACCTGAGTGCTGGGAATACAGGCACAAGACATCACACCAGGCTAAAAGGTGTTTTTTTGTTTTGTTTTGTTTTATTCTGTTTTGTTTTGGGGAGACAGTCTTGCTGTATATTCTAGGCTGGCCTTGAATTTACTGTGTGGCCCAGGCTGGCCTCAAACTTGCAGTGATTTTCCTGCCTCAGCCTCCTGAATGCTGGGACTACAGGTGTGTGCCACCACACCCAGCTTAGTTGGGGGTTGTTTTGTTTTTTGCAGTGCTGGGATCAAACTAGGACCTTATGTACATCACACAGATACTCTACCACTGAGTAAACAAGGGCAGGCTGGATTTGATTCTTTTTTTAGAGATGTAGGTCTCACTATTTTCCACAGTCTGGCCTTAAGCCCCTGGACTGAAGGAATCTTCCTGCTTCAGCTTCCCAAATTGCTAGAACTATAGGTGTTTACTACCATGCCAAGATTTCAAAGTATATTTTTTAAAAATGATAACACCATGTTCATAGCAGAGTCTCACTGAATTTCAGCCTATTCATCAGAATCTACACAGTAGGAAGATGGTGTGATAAACTTTTACCAACTCCTTGGCTGCGTCCGGGAATATAACTGTGATATTTATATCTGTCTTCATATCCATAAACATTATGTTACAGATATTTACCAAAGGATATACATAAAGAGGTTAACAGTGGTTATCTATGGGTGACAGGAATTGAGTTTTTTTCTATGCATGTACAATTTTCTAAAAACCCTTTTTCAGTTACCTTAATATGAGAGACTCAAATAAAAAATAAAACACGAGAGACCCAAAATACAAATAATTTAAAGAGCAAAATAGAAAATAAATAAATAAAATATTTTAAAAAGAGAGGAAAAAAAAGAGCCAATTTAAGAAACAGAGAGAAGCTCTGTAGATGCAGGAAAGCAATCGAGGGAAAGGAGGCCGTGGAGTAAAGGGACCGAGAGCGGTATGCACATGCATATGCAGTGTGGGATAGACCCCACACTGCATATAATCAATACTATATGTTTCAAAAACATGTGCTAATAAAAAACAATTTCTACAATTTCTTTCCCTTAAGGGGCCCCTGGCCTGAACTGGGAGGAGAACCAGCAGCCCCAGAGCTCTGACCACGGAGGGACTCAGGGTGCAGCACACAAAGGCAGTCTGCCCACCCTCCCAGTAGGGGCCCCTGGCCTGAGCTGGGAGGAGAACCAGCAGCCCCAGAGCTCTGACCATGGAGGGACTCAAGGTACAGCACAGAAAGCAGTTTGCCCACCCTCTCGGTAAGCAGCCCTGGCATGAGGAATCACTCAGCAGCTCCCATGAGTTAGCAAGTGAGCCAGAGATCTAGACAATCTCTCGAGAGGTTGACCATATCCAATGTAGTAAATGGGGATTTCCTTCCATCATCTCTTTGAAGGCAAATATTGTTATCATTATTTTGCTTTGTTCTGATTAATGATATCTATTCAATGTTCTGTTTTGATAAGTTCTAGAATGTCCTGTGTTTCATTTGATTTGGCTATACCTGATTGAAAGAACAACTGTTGTGAAGATAATGGGATATACTACGGTATCTATTACTGCTATGCCAGTAACCTATTGAGGGTTTCTGTGCCAATTTCACTGCACTCTTAGTTGGCTTTGTTCTGTCTTGTTCTGTTGTATTTTGCTACCTTCAAAATAATAAAAAATTAAAATAAATAAAAAATAAAAAGTAAATAACAAAACAGATCAGTAAGGTACTGAGCAAGCTGAAATACGATATAACTAAACAGATAATGGACTTGAAAAGCAAAAGGAGGAAAAGTGCTCTAAAGAATATAACTGCATGTATGTTTAAGTTTGTAGGATTGAATACCATGTTGTTGGGTTTTTGTTGGATCACTGAATGGAACTGTTCGCAGCCTCACTGTTTGAATGTCCACCGTGTATGCTTTAATTTTGCAATTTGAACAACTATATCTACAAGACAATATGTAATTTGTCAACTAGTGATTTCTTACTGTTTATATTTTTTTCTTTTTCTTTGAAATTCTGTATTGTTTCTTCCCTTTTTTTCTGTTTTGCATTTTTTTTCTCTTTATGTCAACTGACTTTTTTTTTATCGGTCCCGGGGATAGAACTCACAACCGCGTGCTTGCAAGGCAGGCACTTATGCTGCTGAGCTAAATCCCCAGCCCGTCTTTTTTTCTCTTTAAATAAAATTAAAAAACAAAAAACAGTTTTTTCCCTCACCAGGTATGGTGGCACACATCTTTAATCCATGACTCCGTGAGTCTGAAAATCAAAAAGTTAAGCCCAGCCCAAGCAATTCAGAAATGCAGCAAGACTCTCGAAAAATAAAAAAGGGGCAGAGATGTAGCTCAGTGCAAAGGGCTTAGGGTCAACCCCCCAGTACCACAAAAAAGAAATAAAGGGGAAAGAACAGAAAGACAAGAAAAAAGAAAGGAAGAAAAGAAAAAAGGAAGGAGGAAAAAGGGGAGGGAGTTAAGTGAGGGAAGAAGGGAATAGAGAAGAGAAAAGAAAGAGGAGGAGGAGAAAGAGAAGAGGAGAAGGAGAAGAAGAAATAGAAGAGAGTAGGAGGAGAAGGAGAAATAGAAGATAAGGAAAAGGAAAAGGAGAAGGAAAAGAGAAGGAGAAGGAGAAAAGAAGGAGAAGAGGAGAAGAAGGAGGGCAGTCCAGGCCTGGTGATGTACACCTATAACCCCAGCACTCGGGGGCTGAGGCAGGAGGACCGCTACAAGCCTGAGCTACAAAGTGAGTTGAAGGCCAGCCTGAACTGCATAGAGCGACTGTATGTCAAAAAGACAACCAGAAAGAAAGAAAGAAAGAAAGAAAGAAAGAAAGAAAGAAAGAAAGAAAGAAAGAAAGAAAGAAAGAAAGAAAGAAAAGAAATACAACTGAGATATAGTGCTGCGTCTAAAATTCATTTCAGAGGCTTGGGCCAATACCCACAGGCAGGCCAAGGCTCCTGGACTCAGAGGAATCAGAGCCACCAGACAGGACCCGGATGGAATCACCACACCAGTCTAACGTTTGTACGTGAGTCAGAAACTCTCATTCGTTTAAACCACTGTTACTTGTGTCTCTGGCACGCAGACAAGCCTACATCCACATAAACACAACAATCACCACAGCAATCACCTTTATCAAGCACCTATTTTGTTTCAGGAAACACATCTACATGCCTCATCCTTGTCTTATTTGATCCTTATAAGGAATCCAGCAGATGCTGGGCATGGGAGTGCAGACCTGTAATCCAGCTACTCAGAAGGCAGAGAGAAGAGGATCGCAAGTTTGAGGCCACATCATAAGTCTGAGGCTCAAAAGTTAGTGAGACCCTGTCTCAAAATAAAAAAATAAAAAGGGTTGGATATAGCTTAATGGTAGAGCACCCCTAAATTCAATTACCAGTACCATAAACATGAAATAAAGTTTAATATAAAGAAATAAGATAGACACCATTGTGATCCCCATTTCACAGACGAGGAAACTAAAGCCGCTAGTGGCTGAACATTTCACCCAGTCATTACCCAATCAGATACCCAGAGGAATCTGAGCATAGGCACCCAGGACACCATTCCATCCTGAGGCTGCCTCAAAGGCACCTGCCCTTCAGGAGAGGACGGCAGCATTCTATCACAGTGCACAGCAAGCACTTGCTTACACATCTGTCTCTCTAGCATCCAAGCTCAGTCTGCGGTAACTTAGCTCTGAAGCCAGAGCCTCTCCTAGGAGGGTATAAGAGGTCACCAGCCCACTCCCTGCAGTACCCACTGGTACAAATGGTGAGAATCCTCATGGCACAGTTGAGAGGAGGCCCTGGCCAGACTGGCTTTTCACCACAGCTATCTATCCCACAGGGATGTGGTACCAGAGGGCAAATGCAGGTAAAAAGCTCACAGCACAAAACCCCAGGGTCTCAAAGAGTCACAGTGAGTAGCTGCAGAGATGCCCTATACAGAATGAGCACTGCAGAGGCCGGGCAACAACCTGAGGACATGCAGGACAAGCAGGCCACAGGAGCCCCAGTCCCAAGAGGACAACAGGACAGAACCAGGGTGGCTTCATCGCTTCTACAAAGGGATGCTCCATGATTGCAGCAGGAGACTAACGTGATGAAACAGGGGATCCAGAAAAATCACTCCCAGTAAAATCTACACTTGATCTAGTCTTTGGTCAGTCTCAGAATTGGCGCCTGGCTTCACTTTAGCCCACTTCTTATACATTATCAAACAACAAATCCTATGTTACGATTTTCACTTTCCAATATGTGCTAGTTCACTCTAAGAATTATACTGTTTTGCAGATGATGAAGTAAAACAGTTGGTTGGGTTGTTTTGTTTTGTTTTGAGTGGTTCTGGGCACTGAACCCAGGGCCTTTGCAGTGAGCTACATTCCCAGCCCCTCACTTTTTTTTTTTTTTTTTTTTGAGACAGCATTTGCTAAATCATTAAATTACCCAGACTGGGCTCAGTCTTTCCATTCTCCTGCCTCAGTCTCCCAGAATGCTAGGATTAGGTCACAGGCCTAACTTTCTTTTCTTTTCTTTTCTTTTCTTTTTCTTTTTCTTTTTCTTTCTCTTTCTCTTTCTCTTTCTCTTTCTCTTTCTCTTTCTCTTTCTCTTTCTCTCTCTCTCTCTCTCTCTCTCTCTCTCTCTCTCTCTTTCTTTCTTTCTTTCTTTCTTTCTTTCTTTCTTTCTTTCTTTCTTTCTGTACCAGGAATCAAACTCATAATCTCATGCTTGCCAGGCAGGTGCTGTGCCACTGAGCTATATCCCTGGCTCTCCAACCTTATTTTCATAATTTTTTATTTTAGTCTAGGAAAAAAAACTCTTTTCCATCACAAATGAGGAAAGGCTGGTTTCCCTTTTAAAAATATTTTTTCTACAACAAATGTCTGCCAAGGAGAATGTTATGGTTTATTTCTAGATGTCCCCGGCAAAGCCTCCATGAGGTGATAGGTGGGGTTTTGGCAGGTGGCTGGATCTCAGGTGTGTGCTTCTGGGATCAAGGACCAGATCTGGCATTGATTCACAGTGGGATGCGAGGATTGGGGTGTGAGTACTACCTGCCCTAAGGGTGGGTGGCCTGGTTAAGGTATAAGGGACAGAAAGAGCTGTGGTCAGGGATCGTCGCTTGTCATCTGCTTGTAGTTGCTGCCTTATGTTTGCATCTGCCATGAACTGTTTCTCCTCTGCAATGCCCCTCCTCCCTGCCTGCTGGCCTACGCACCCAGGTGGGACAGGGTGGCACATACTTGTAGACAGCACTATCCTTCTTGGGACTGTGCTGGGGCAGCAGGCTGTGGGAGTACTGGTGCACGCCTAGGTCGTACAGCGAGGGGAAGTCCTTGCCGCAGAGGTGACAGCGGTAGCTCAGCTCCTCCTGATGGCTCTTGATGTGCTCCAGAAACGTGTCAAGCTTGGGGAAGGTCTGCGCACAGCTCTTGACCACGCACTTGTACACCTGTGGGGAGATGCTGGGCAGGTAAGGAAAGCGGGAGGACCGCTGCCACTGCCACCCCTGCCACTGGCATTGGATGCTGCCTGGGGATGCCCTGACCTCTTTCCCTGCCCTTTACTGCTAGAGCACTGGTGGGTTGTTGTTTTGTTTTGTTTTGTTTTGTTTTGTTTTGTTTTGGCTTTCTGAGATAGAGTTCACTGCACAGTTCATGCTGGCCTTGAACTTACTTTGTAGCCAGGCTGGCCTCGAACTCAGTGATCCTCCTGCTTTAGCCCCCTGATTACAGGCCTGGGATTACAGGCGTGCACCACTACATCTGGCTGAAGCGCTGGTTTTATTTTATTTTCTCTCTACGTAGCCTAGATGCATGTAGAAAAATCATCCAGGCATTTGGAAGGGTGAGGCAGGAGGATAGCTCTAAGTCTGAGGCCAGCCAGCCTGGGCTAAATAGTATGTTAAAACCCAGCCTGAACTACATAGCGAGATTTGGGCTAAAAAAAAAAAAAAATCATCTGAGACCTGGAGATACAGTGAAGGGATGACAGTGCGTCTTTTCAATGCCCCACTGGAGTAAGAGCAAATGGTTCACAAACCCGAACAGACACAAGAATCCCAGGCTGCTGGGTACTCCCTCTGGGGTATCTGACTTGGCAGGTGTGGTAGTCTGAAAATGTGGGCTCCTGAGCAGCAATATGTAGGGGATGCTGACACTGTTGGTCGGAGGACCTCACTTGGAGGACTTCGATCTAATAAGCCTGCCTAGGGTCCTCTCGCTCTCTGGGGAATGCAGCCAGTCTGAAGAACTTACAGTTGATTAAGGACCCAACATGAACCAGATTTGTATCTAATGTAGCAGTCTGACTTGGGTGATTTTTTTTTTTTTGAGATAGGATCTTGCTAGATAGAACTCACCTTCCTCCTGCCTCAGCCTCCCAGAGTGCTGGGATTACAAACATGCACCACCACACGCGGCTTTCATTATCTTTTTTGAACTTGTTTTGTAACCCTTCCAACTCCTCCATTAATGAGTTAAGGAAAATCCTGAATAACATCAAATTTCATTGTCTATAAGAATTATGTTTTTAACATTTGGAAATTTTACTTTGGGCAGTAGCACACATTCTTTGGGTGCCTACACAATGGCACAGACTCTTCCTTCCCAACAAAATGAAGCCTCATTTGCTCAAGGTGGCAAAACACCTAAGTGAAACACTTGGTCCCTGATCGTGTGTATCTAGTGCCAGACATGTGATTCCCTTCTCCCCATCAGGAGTCACAGGCAGCAGTTCTGGGGACAGCATCCCTCCCAGAATGAAAACACGAAAGCTCCCTAGGGGAAATCCCCCCAGTTTGTTGCATTTTTCCTAATGGATGGAGATGTAGTTACTATTTTGCAATCCTAAGGACGAATGTCACAAGCTAAGGATGGCAGACAGAAAGTCAGAAGACTGGTCCATCGTGATATAGGTGACCCACTGCATAAGCCCAACACTGCCTACTTATGAACTTGTTTTCGTGTGAGAGAAATAACACCTAACCAGGAAGCCCGTGCTCTATTATCTGCAGAATAACACATTCCCAAATGACAGAGCACAGATATGACCTGACCAATGAGATCTAGAGAATGTTTCTAGAAAAGATGCTTTTACTCCTAAAAAGGTTTCCACCGCTCATGAGTGACACTATGTCTCCAGGGCTTCCTAAGAAAGTGACCACCATCCCAGGACCACAAGGTGCGCCACTGTGGGAGACACAGCCATGCCCTGCAATGGTGGTGACCAGAGCTGGAAAGACCCTAGCCTTGGTGCTGGGCTGAGTCACCTGACTATCTTGGGCCTGGAGCTGCCCTACCCAGGTCTCTGTGAGACGACAAGTTTCCCAACTCTTCAAGCCAGCTAGAGTCAAAGGCTTCTGTGAGTTTTTCCCAGCATCATCTAACTTAACTCAACCAACCCCTGCTAGGAATCTACCCTAAGGAAAAGAGCTAGAGGAGAAAATTTGAAGGGCTAACTCCTGTCCCTTTGCAGGCAGCATTGAAGACCACACAAGCTGGATGTGGTGGTGTAGGCCTGTAGTCCTAGCACTGTGGGAAGCTGGGGCAAGAGGATCATAAATTTGATGATCCTAGCCTGGGCAACTCAGTGACTTAGCAAAATCTGGACTCAAAAATAAAAAATGTAAAAGGTACCAGGGATATAGCTGAGTGCAAAGATCCCAGAACCAATCCCCAGTAACATGTGCAAACACACACACACACACACACACACACACACACACACGACCCCTGCACCTGCCAAGGCTCATGATGGGTGGCTGTGGCCCTTGCTGCCCTCTGCCCACCTACCTGCTCATTCTTGTGCTGGGTCATGTGGGACTTGAGCTGTAAGTAGGTGCTAAACTTGCTGGGGCAGAACTGGCACAGGTAGGAGCTATCGATAAGCACCACCTGCTTGGCTTCCATCTTGTCCCCCTCGTCCTCACCCGCTGTGGGCAAAGCCTGTGGCTGTGGTGCGCCTGCCAGGGTCTGGCCCAGTCCTAGAAAGAAAGTCGAGGAAGTCAGGCAAGGAGTCACAGGACGCCTACTGCACACCTCTGTGCCCCCCACCTACTGTGTGCACTGGTGGCAGACACTGTACCTGAGGTACCCTGCTCATGTCCAGCTGATGCAGGTGCTTCCACTGCGATGGGGCACGGCTTGTGCTCCAGCTCCCTCCCTGCCCTCTGCTTGGACAATGTAGACCTCTCCCTACACCTTGCCCAGGCCCTTGTTCTAACCGGAGCCACCAGCTTCACTGACCCTCTGTCACAAGGGTGTTCCCACTCTTCTCAGTTAGGGATCAATGGCCTGGCTCCAGGCCCTTGGCCAGACACCTAATGGGCCTCCATCATGTTTGATAAATGGTCAAACCTTTGGTACGGGCACCGCAGGTGCTGCCAAAGCAACAGGAAGAGTAGTCCTTCTCCAAGGAGCTCACAAGACTCAGGGGACACAGAGAGCTACTGCAGTTTAGGCACTGACAGAGGGCACATGAACAGCCACACAAGTGGGACTGCCTGGAAGGGGCTGGCTTGGGCTGGCAGGCTGACTTACACTGTCCATCATGGCACCACAGCCCGCACATGGCAATAAAACTTGAACTGTGGCCAGTCCAAACCCACATGTGCTGTCAATATAAAAATACACTAGATTTCCAGACTTTAATACAAAAAGCATATAAAACACCTCAGCATGGCTAGACACATAGCTCAGTGGTTGAGTGCTTGCCTAGCATGTGTGAGGCACCAGGTCTAATCCCCAGTACAGCAAAACACAGAAATAAACAAAAAAACCCTCAACCATTTCTTTATATTACATGTTAAATGAATAATATTAATACGTTGGGTTAAATAAAATACATGATTTTGTTGTTTGTTTTTTTGGTGGAGGTGGTACTAGGATTGAATCCACAGTCCTGTGTAGGGTAAGCAAGCACTCTATCACTGACCAACGACCCTATCCCTTTTTACTTTTAATTTAATAGTATTGGCAAGTTGCTCAGGCTGGCCTTCGACCTGAGACGCTGCTGCTTCAGCCTCTGAGTAGCTAAGGTGACAGGTATGCACTATAGTGCTTTTAACCCAAATATAAATAAAGAGCAAAATAAAAAACAGATAATAGGAAATAGGGAGATAGAGATTTTTATAATAGAGAAGGAGACAAATGGAGGGAAGTAGGAGGGAAGAGCGGGACGAGATGAAGAAGGAATTAGAATGTTATGCATAGCAGTGCCTCAGTTCATGAACTTCATTCGTCCACAATGCTGAGGAAAATGGCCACACTTGTGTTCACGTGGGAAAGATGGCCATGGTCATGTTGGTCACCCAGCACAGAGTTCGCAAACAAAAACAAAATTTGCCACAGATTGTTCACGAACAAAAGCAATCATGAACTGAGGCACTGCTGTGCACGGACCATCCCCCCAGGAGGAACATAATCATTACATACTGCAAACAGGTACTCATAAAAAATAAAACCTGAAAAAAGACTTTTTAATGTAGTCACTAGAAATTTTAATATTACAGCCAGGTGTGGTGGTCCACACCTGTAATCCTAACAATCGAGAGACTGAGACAGGAGGATCACACTTCAAGTTGGAGGCCAGGCTTGGCTACAAGGTGAGTTCAAGGCCAGCCTGAGCTGTATAGTGAGGCCCTGTCTCATAAAGACAAAAACCAAAATTCAGTATGGTGCTCGTGTTAAAATCCAATCAGCCAGCACTCCAGGTAAGGCCTCAAGAACAGCATAGGAGCAACACCAATCCACTACAAGGGCAGGAGCCTTAGCTCTGGAACATGCTCAGGCTCAGGTGAACAAGAACCCTGTAGTGTACCAAGAGCCCAGGAACAACTGCCACAGAGCTCAGATGGCTTTCAAGTCCTGATCAATGACAGCGGCCACATGGAGCAATTTGTTAAAAATAGATTCTGAGGTGGAATCCAGGATCAGCACCAGAAAAAAGCCCACAAAAAACAAAACACATTGGAGGTGGTGGTGCTTGCCTGTAGTGCTAGTGCTTTGGGAGGCTAAGGCAGGAAGATCACACATTTGAGCCCTAAGTGGGCAACTTAATGACTTTGTAAGAATCTGTCTTAAGACAAAAAAATATAATAGAGTTGGAGATATAGCTCAGTGTGAAGGCCCTGGGTTAAACCCCTGCACTTCACACACACACACAAAAAGGCAGGTAATTAATTAATGATGTCTGCTATGGGTATATATGAAAATAATGTCATATATATTTGTTAGCCTTCTTTTCATCCTATGTCCCATTTTAAAGATAAAGTAGACTTAGCCCAGAGAGGTCAAGGAGGTCGCCTGAGATCACATAGCTAGCAACAGAACCTAGGAAGCTGCAGAGGAGAGGTGTGGACAGAGAAGCTTTCCCTGCTCCTACCCACCTGTGTTTTCTTCATCCTCTTGCCTGCTGGGGTTCAAGGCCATGACTTGGACAGTCACAGAGTTTCGAGAAACAGTGCTACCGCTGCGCCCCGGGGGCCACACCTTGTGGGTCTGCATGTGCTTCTTGACGTTGGACTTCTGCGCAAAGGCGCGGCCGCACGCGATGCACTGGAAGGGCTTCTCACCGGTGTGGCTGCGGGCGACAAGGCCAGTGGGCTCGTTCACGTGGAATGGGAATGCGGCCTAGACGGGAGCCCTTGCACCACGACACCCAGAGGGGACAGCCAGCCGCCACCTGACACCACATGGACACATCCTCTGGCTGAAACAGGCAGGCCACTTCCCTGAGCCGATCAACCAGCCCTGGTATCAGCTCTCTGAGAGACACAAGCTGTGCTCACGGCTGGGAGCCCATCCTTTCCGCCACAGCACAGAGCTGGGACCACCTATGATTTTCTTTAACTCCTTTTTTAGATGTGGTCCAAGTTGCGCTGACTGGCCTCAAATTTGCTGTCCTCCAGCCTCAGCCTCCTAAGTATCACCCAGGACTGGCTTCAATTCGCTTTTTCTTTTTCCCTAAACCCAGGACCTCACTCTGTAATTCAGGCTGGCCTTGAACTCACTATGTAGACTAGGATCACAGCAATACTCCTACCTCAGCCTCCCAAGTGCTGGGATTAAGGTATGGGCTACCACGCCCGGCTATCTCTACCCCTTTTTGTTTTTTATTTTGAGATGGGTCTCACAAAATTGTTAAGTTTTCCAGGCTGGACTCAAACTTGTAATCTCCCTGCCTCAGACTCTCAGAGTATTGGGATTAGAGGTGGTGTCACCATGCCTGCCTTCAACTCCCTTTTTTAAAATTTAAAATAATTCTGAAATGAAACTTCGTAACATTATCAGATATGGAAAGTCACTTGTCATAAATACTAAGCAAACAAAAAATTCATTTAAAACATTATTAAGACCCACAGCTGCAGTGTTCATTGAGGCAGGTACCTGCCACATGGAATTATTTAAACTTAAATTCACTAAAACAGTGGTCATGGTGGTTCACATCTATAATCCCAACACTCAGGAGGCTGAGGCAGGAGGATTACCTTGAGTTCAAGGCCAGCCTGAACTGCATAGTGAGACCCTGTCTCAAAAATTTTTTTCATTAAATATAAACTAAATTAGAAATTCAGTTTTTCAGTTGTACTAGTCACATTCAGAGTACTCAACAGTCAGCCATACATGTTAGCAGCTGCCACAGGGACTGGCATTTGAGTATCTCTATCACTGCTCAGAATTAGCAGCCAGCACTGATGGAGGCTGGTGGGTCTCAACTGAGTTTAACTTTGCCCTACAAGGGACACCAGGCAACATCTAAAGACATTTTCAGCTGTGACAGCCATAGGGTGGAGTGTTATGGTATCTAATGGTCAGGGGTAGGGCCTGTATTTAAATAAATAAACATTCCACAAAGCACAATCAGCCCCACAGCCAAGAGTGGCGTGACCAGAATCTGAAATGGCATCAGCGAGAGGCTAAAAAGCCCTGGTCTCATAAGAGGCTGCTCCCTGACAGGGTTGGAATCTAACACACACACACACACACACACACACACACACACACACACACACACACAGTCACACACACACTCATATTCATGCTCTCTCCCTTTCTCTTTCATTCTCTCCCTTCCTCCTTTCTTTCCTCTTTCTCCCTCCCTCTTTCTCACAGCGGTGTGTAACTGTAATCCCAGCACTCTCGGAGGCTGAGGCAGGAAGATCAAGAGTTTGAGCCCAGTCTAGGCAACTTAGCAACTTAATGAGACTCTGTCTCAAAAAATAAAGGAGTGGAGATGTAGCTCAGTGCAAATGTCCTAGGTTCAATTCCTGGTACCAACAACAACAACAAAACAGACAGACTCACAACAAATTGAGACATTTCCCACTGATTCTCCAAAAACTGCAATTGCGAAGAGCATACTATGCTCATCACATCTTTTCAAATTTTTCAATGCATTTTTAATGAACCATCCATAGTTACCTCCGGTGCGAATGTACTCTGTGCCGTGAGGAACCCTGATCGTGATGACCGTCCATTTCCCAAGAAAAGAACCGAGGCCCAGACAGGCTCCTTGCCCATTCCTTGTTTGTTTGTTTGTTTTGTTTTTTGAGACAGGGACTCACTATGCAGTTCAGGCTGGCCTCGAACTCCTGCCTCGGGCTCCTGTGTGCTGGAACTGCAGGTGTGCAGCAGCACACCCAACCTCCTCGGCCATTCCTGGCACAGGAGGCGTCATGGCTCATGCCGACTGAGCCCGGATGGCCTAGAGCTACCCTGGCAGAGCGTAGGGCCCGGGCCAGGCAGCCTCACACATCTGGAAAGCTCCTCTCAGTCAGCTTGTCCCACACCCAGCCCATCGTGGTGGGCAGGCCCCTTTCCTTGGTCCCAAAAGATGAGTGGGAAAACCTTCCTGACCAAGACTGCAGGCCCGAACACCATGAAAGGACAACAGGGGACTGACTGCCTCTCTGGACAGCCACCCGCTCCCCAGGCCCTGTGTCCCATGGTACCTCCGGATGTGCTGCTGCAGGTCGAAGTTCTTCGTGAAGGACTTGTCACAGTAGGAGCACTTCAGCTTCTGAGCCTTTGGCTTCCCTGCAGCTGAGATGCAAAGTAGGAAGGGATGGTGAGGCTGAGGCCCAGCTGAGGGCACCAAGGGCCACTCACCCCTGAGCCACAGCCTGGAGTCCACAGCCACACACACGCAGAGGAAGAGCCACCACCAAGGTCCTCACAGGGCCTGGGAGGAAAGCGTAGGGCATGGGATAGCTGGGAAAGTGGTGTGGGACACTCGAGAGTTCCCTTTGTCCCAGGGTGCAATCTGGCCCCACTGAGCCCCCTGACCCTGGCTGGCCTCATCGCTCCCTCCATCCGGCTGTGGCAGGATAACTTGCTAACCCAGACAGAGCTCAAGGACGGCCCCACCGCAGGGCCTTTGCACTGGCTGGTCCTCAGACACCCACCAGGCTGCTTCCTGCTCCTCTCCACACAGACGGGCAGGCAGCGTCCTCCAGCCTCTCAATCCCAGCACCTACAGCAACTCTGCCTTTCCCATTAGACTGTGAGTAACTGAGGGCAGAAGACCAAGAAACTAGGTCCTCCATGCCTGGCAGAGACAGCCACTCGTATTTGTGGAAGGAAAGTAGGAAGTTCACTACAAAGTCCTGACAAATTCCCAATTATGCTTCTCTCTATTCACCCCCTGCTTCCAACACTGTCCCCCGCCCCATACGCCGCAGTTCCAAAGGGATGGCAGACACTGCTACTTGCCTGACTGATGCTCACTCTCCTTCCTTCCTCAGAGATGCCCTACGTAATGGGACTGTTACTGTTTCCGGCGAAAACAGACATTTCCCAGCTTCCTAATGTAGCTATGACCATCTAAGTTCTCAGCAATAAAAAGTAAGCAAAAGTGCCACAGAAATTCTGGAAGTGGGTGGTACTCCCTTTTACCCTTCTTTTTTTCCTTCTTTTTACTGCCTGGAATATAAAACTGATGACTGGAGCTCCAGCAGCCATCTTAGATGAAGATGTACCCTGATAAATGAAGCTATGTTCTGGGACTAGAGGAACAAAAAGACAGAAGAAACATGGGTGCCTGGTGAATGTGTCAAATGATTCACAGACTGCCCTGTTCTATGAAGGAGAGAAACAAAATCTTTTTTTTTTTTTCAGGCACTGCACCACTGAGCTAAATCCCCAGCCCCAAATTTATCATTTTGAAATAACTACTATTTTAGATTTTCTACTACATGCAATCAAACTTTATCATATAACGGAGGGGTGGAACCAAGCAGCCTGTGGCTCAGCCAATGCCAAAGAAAGATGCCAGCTGTCGTACTCCTGCACCTGGGGCCACACACTCACACCCAGAAGTCCACAGCCATGCCCAGGCAGGGCAAGACAAAGCTGAGTGCCTCATGGTGCCCAGGAAGAAAGCCCAAGACATGGGTGGGGCCCACCTTCCGGGAGTCCGCTGGCACCTTTCGCCCGTCGGGTCTTCATCGTCGGCGGGGGCTCAAAGGTGGCCACTGTGCCCGCAGTGGCACTGGTGAGAGAGGCAGCAGGGTTTGGTCCTTTTGGTTTGAATCCCTGCTTGCCAGGGCTGTACACGGGTGGCGTGGGGTACACCGGAGCCTCCACGCACTGGCTGGGCACCTGGAAGGACAGCACTGTGAGAGAAAGGGGCTGGGCAGGAAATGGGGAGCCATTGCAGCCGGGGGGACTCTCACTGTAGCCCTGATCCCAGCCACCATCCTTGTGTCTCCATCCAACCCCCTCCCCCAGCTCCAGCACCCCAGCCACAATCGCAACTCTTTTGGACTTCATGAAGCCAGCTGCCTGGGTCCAAAGACACCCCAGCAACATTGGGTTTCAACTTCTCTGTCTCAGTTTCCACACCTGTAAAATGAGACCAATCAGTTTTCCTCTTGGGTGGCTGCTGTGGACTCAGTGAAGTGGCAGGAACAGAGCTCAGCACAGTGAGTGGCCTTCAGGCTATTAGCAGGGGTTTCCTAGCATGGCCTGGGCCTCACAGCTTCTGCCCTCCTGAAACCACCAGATACCACAGCAGCAGGTTTCACCCAACTGGGGCCAACCCGATGGCTCGAGAAACCACAGACATTACAGAAGTCTGAGCCTTTCAAGCTTAGATAAGCCTCAGCTTAAAGCAGGACAGGGGCACGGCTTGCAGAGTTCAAGTACTCCTCATGTGTTGGGCTTTCTGGGCTATCTTGTCCAAAATTCCACTTCTTATCTTCCTGCTTATGCTTATCATTACCTAGAGCAACATCCCTTACCCATTTATCTTGTCTATTATCTGCTTAGTTCTGTGAGAGCAGGGGCTTGCATCTACTTCTGTTCACTGCTTTATCCTCAGGCCTACAGCAATTCTGGGCACAGCAGGCACTCAGTAAGTGCTTGTTGAATGAATGAATTCACAGAAGCATTCAACTGGCAGCTGATATGGCACCCATAGGTGCTTCTACCCAAGCTGGTCCACCAGTTCCTAGCACCATTCCCGCACCCTTCCATACTCGCCCCAAAATACAGAGGTGGGAAGCTTGCAACACATTCCCTTGTCCACATGGTCTAATCGTGACAGGCTCTGCCCAGGAAAGCTTTGAAAGACTCGAAGATGCAGAAGGGAACAGAAGCCTCCTCCTCCAGGCATGTTGGGAAACAGTTTGCAAGTTGAGTTTGGAGCAGCAGGTAGGGCTAAACTGCCACTCCTGGCCGCCAGTTTTGGGGGCTGCAGGGCAGCTCCAGCAGCCACTGATGTCTCTGTCATCATCTCTGGGCTAAGCTACAACAGTAAACCTGAAAACCAGGGCCACAAATCCCAGCTTTTACTCTTAGCCCTTCTATCAGCTTGATATGAGCCCAGTTTCCTGAGCTGAGGCAGCAGGATCACCATGAGTTTGAGGGCAGCTTGGACTACACAGAGAGTTCAGGGCCAGCCCAAACTATAAGGTGAGACCCTGTCTCAAAAAACAAACAAATAAACAACCACCATAATGAACAAAGTTGGAAAAAAAATTATCAGCTATTCCTCAAACAAAAAACTAACATCTAAAATATATAAAGAACTCAAAAAAATCAGACTCTCCCCTCAAATTTAAAGACCCAATCCAAAAATGGGCATTGGAAATGAATAGACACTTCTCAGATGAAAAAATACAAATACCAAGTAAATATATTTTAAAATGCTCAGTACTACTAGCCATTTGAGAAATGCAAATTAAAACAAGACTGAAAAAAATGCTATCATCAAGAAATCAACCAATAGCAAATGTTGGCAAGACGGTGTGAGAAAAGGAACCTTTCTCCACTGTCAGTGAGAGTGTAGACTGGTGCAACCAATGTAGAAATTGCTATAAGATTCCTCAAAAAACCAAAACTAGAGGCTTCATTTGACCTAGCTGTTCCCACCGTGGTAGCTTCCTGAAGGAGTTAAAAACACTATACCACAGTAATGGTGTGCACACCCATTTTTACAGCGGCACAATGTATAAGAGCTAAATCTTGGAAACAGCTGATACAGCCACCAACAGATGAATGGATAAAGACAGTGTGGTTTTTATATGCCACAGACTACTGCTCTTCCATCAAGAAGGAAAACTTGAGCCACTTTTAGGTAAATGGATGCACCTTGAGACCATATTTTAAGTGAAATAAATCGAAAACACATGTTCAAATATCACATTGTTTTTCTTGTGTGAGAAACCAAAAGGGTAAATAAGAAGCAAAATGGAAGACAGATACTGGAAAGCAGGAAGACAATGTTCAAGTGGGAAGGCGAACAAAGGAGGGGGGAGGAAAAAGAAAAAAGAGAACAGGAAAAAAAATGGAAACAAAGCTTTTGTAAATAAGAAGGGGATTGGAAAAAAGAAAGAATCCAGATATATCACGTACAGGTACAAATTCCTTATGATAAATGTGATCATTATGTAACAATAACATTAATTTTAAAAAAGAAACATTTGTCCCATGAACAAATTCACCCATTATTCATTCCTGAGCAATTAGGTGACGGCCAGTGGATTAGGCTCACTATCCTCAATATCTCTGGCAATGGAATTGTCTCTCATGTTCTCTCTCTCTCTCTCATACTGGGAAAGAAACCCAGGGTTTTCACACTGAGCCATATCCTCAGCCCATGCTGGGCTCATACTTGCAATTTTCCTTCCTCAGCCTCCCAGAGAATTGGGATTACAAGGAGTTCCTGCATTAAAGCAGAAATTGATACCTGTTGTTTAGTGCAGAGCACAGGGCACACTCTTGTAACCCCAGGACTCAGGAGGCTGAGGCAGGAGGATCTCAGCAAGTTTGAAGTCACCCTGGGCTACACAGTGAGTTTAAAGCCAGCCTGAACTACACAGTGAGACCTTGTCTCAACAAAACAAAAACAAACAAATAAAAAAAGATACCTACGAGAGCTAGATTAGAGATAGGCCACAGGCTGGGCTCTTAGCTAGGCATAAAGAATGCAAAGCCAAAGACACTCAAGGCTCTGCCCTCTAAGAGCAGCCTCATCCACATGAGAAACAAACAGCAGCAGCTCCCCTCTGCTGGGGTATCCCTCTCCCAGGCCACCATCATGCTTTCAGCACCCCACTGGTTTACTTCTTTTGCAGCTGTCTTCAGGGAAGCCTGCTCTAGTCTTCCAGGCTGGAGCAGATCCCCCTGCAGGCTGTCACAATGCCACATGTCTGGTGGCAGGAGTTTCACATACGGATGCCCCTGACGTGGGTGCCTGTCTGCATCTGGGTTCTAGGGTGAGTCTGGATCCCTGTGACCTGATGTGCAGGCAAGCATGTCTGTCATAACCATACAACAATAGTGTCTGAAAGGCTCATAAACTCCACGCGCTCAGAGCAGACTGGCTGTGGCTCAGCTTGTCAGCGGGAGCCAGTGCAGTGCACTGACTGGCCCAGTTCTTCTCTCCTCCCCATCTCTACAGCTCTGCAGTATGACTGCACAGCTCTTCCCATCACAAGATTCCATGGCTCAGTGGCAGAGCACTTGTCTTGCCCCATTTTACAGGTATGGAAACTGAGACAGAGAGATTGAAACTCAAGGTCCTAGGTTTGATTGCAAGCACTGCAAAACAAAGAAACAAAAAAACCAAGTGGCATCTATTCTCTATCCCTGAACATAGGCTGATCTCGTGACCTGCTTTGGTCAATAAAAGTGACACTGCACCACTTAGAAGCCCCCAGCAGCCTCAAGCATTTCTGCTTTTATTTCTGCACCTGCACCATGGCCATGAGAACCTGCTGGATGACAAAAGCCATGTGGAGCAGAGCCGAGGCAACTCACTTGTCCAAGTCCAGATCACCTTAAAGCAGCTGCCAGCCAGCCAAACTCTAGACAGAGGAGACCCTGGCATTGTAAACCCATATATCAAGTTCAGTCATCCAAGTGTTATAATCCTTTTTCTAGTTTTCCTCACAATCCAAAAAGTTATATTTGTAATCCCATAGAAACGTTATTGGAATCCCAGCAAGTTAATTCCAATCTACCACCAATGCAATCCAGGGTGAGAGTAAAGACACCAAGATATCTTCCAAGTTTAAGGGCAGCCAAGGGGGCCTAAGTCTAATTTTTGTAAGGACATGTGGACAAAGGCCTTGATCCTAGGCCTCTCCCAGAATTTACTATCTTGTGAAGAAGAGGGCTGGCTCAGGGATGAGTAACAGTGAGGATGGCGGGAATTAAGTGAGTAACTTGAGCCAGCTAGCCAGGAGCAAGAATGGCATCTCTGTAAATTGCAGAGATAAAGAGCTCAGCGGCATAAGTGTCTGCATTGCTGCAACAGTGGAGAGTTTGATCCCCGGTATGGATTAAAAAAAAAAAAAAAAAAAAAGATATGCAGAAAGATCAATTCACATAATCTAATTAAGGCAGCAATGGAATTGTTTTGGGAGGCTGTTGCTTTGCTTTCTGATATGCAAACTCTTGTGCCCTGAGGAGTCATAGCCTCTTTATCTTTTTTTTTTTTAAAGAGGGCAAAATTAAACACAACAGAACATAAGAAAACAATGTAAGAGACATAAATTTCAAAGCAAGACAACCAGAGGTCTTCACTATCTATCATATTGTCTTGTTTTCTTCCAAATAGTTGTCCATATCTTCACATACAGTGAATTCATACAAAACAACATAGTATAAAACGGATCCGAACAGGATGATGAAGGGGTTTTAGGTCTTCAAGATCAGACAATAGGGACATCAACAATAGCTGTCCTAGTGTCTCTCATTCTCTTCAAAATAGCTGTCCATACCTTCACGTATGTTGAAATTAAACAAAACAAAACAGACTAAAACCACTCTGAACAAAGAATAATAGTACTGCTGGATTTCACATCATGATGCTATGGAATCAGCACTGGGTACTGTAGTGTCTCTTTTTTTTCAAAGTAGTTGTTCATTTCATCATGCGTTATATAATCAGTTCTCATAAACTGTTTATAAGTTCTATGCATGCATGAGTCTCTACATGTATATCTATTATTTTTGTATTAGAGCCTCTTTGAGGCTCATATCCAGTTGACATTCCCAGAGCTACTGGCTCTAACATCTTGCCACCTTGCTCATATCCTGTACATATTCTGTATGGAGAACACTATGCGAGGAAACAGGACTGTCTGTTGGTCTTAGAGATTACATATTAGCACCTCAGCTAGCCTTACTTGCAATGCTTAGAGCCAATTGAAGAAAGAAGGAAATACCCTAGCCAGCCTTTTACATATCAGTATAAAGAAATGAGTCTCCAAATAATCAAAGTCCCAGTAATTGTTTTGCATTCAAGGGGAGTCACTGGAGTTGCCTCCCACACCCTGGCCAAGATCAGCAGTGGTACCTAGCCAGCCACCACAAGCACGTGAATGATAAATTCTGTTTTACACCACTGAACTCTTGTGGATAGTTCTTACACGGCAATAGCTAGCTGTACACCTAACTTGCTAAGGCATGTCAGAGACATCTATGCTGATAATCTTGAAGAACCCTCTTCCCAAAAGCAGCTATTCCCTGCAGGTTCTGACCTTCATTTGAGAATAGCTTGTATTTCTGCTACAATCGTAGAGGTTGTAGCATCCTATCCTCTTATAGTGTGCATTGTGCATCTATAGTTCTGATGCTTTGACTACGGTCCTTTTTTCCCATGATGCAACACACTCACAAGGTCTGGGGGTGCATCCGGTTTTGCTTCCTATGGTATCCCCAGCACAGTGTCTGGCATACAGCTGCCACCCCTGCACATCATCACTCACCTCCAGGGACTGGTAGGACTGCATCCCCAGTGCCTGGATCTCCACTGTTCCACTCCCAGCCAGAGGTGCATTGGCACTGTACACTTCCACCACGCCATTCCCACCAGGGTTGGGACGCCCAGTGAGGCCCAGGCTCTGAGGGGGAGGGGGAGGAGGCTGGGAAGGTGGGGGTGGGGGAAGGGGAGGCGGGGGTGGAGGAGGCGGTGGAGGCTGGGTGAGGTAGCTGGGTACCGAATGCATGTTCAGGCTGCTCTGAAATCACAAGAGAAAATTAGGAAAGCATTAGGGCCTCTGGTGATCCGCTGTCTTGTTCACCAGCAGGGAAGGACTTCTGCTTTAGCCAACACATGGATAGGGCAGCAACTCCCAGGGCAGCTCAGAGGATAGGACTGAGAGTAGTAGGGAAATAGTGACAGAAGATTCTAAAAGGATGTCAGCAAAATTGGTCCAGCTTGTGCCGAAAAGGGTTAACACAGGAGGTCTAATGTTGTCATCCCCAAAAGGGCTCGTTTATAGGACTGGATCTCAACTGGCATATGAAAAAGTGGCTTTAGAATGTTCCCTTGGTTAACAAGGCTGTTTCACCCACCAGCAGTCTAACCACACTGTACCAGCTCACTGGACTCTGTGCCAGCAGTGTGGTTGATGGTGGGCACCACCCCCTGCCTGTGTGTATTAGAAAATCCCAAGGAGCCACTGTGTATTTTCTAACAGAGCTGAGACAATTTGTTAAGAATAAAAATAGGAGTCAAAACAGCTGGACTGTGGCAGTGAAACCCCACTGAAATGTGGACACTTCCTCACTGCAGCTGGGCTGGAAGAGGGCAAGGCTCACAGTCACCCACGGTGCAAAGCAGCTGAGCCCCCCTTTTCTATAAGCTCCTGATCTGCAGGGGTTACTATGCAAGCCTTAAACAAAGACCCTGTGTGCCATACCAAGCACATCCAAGTCCCTGCATTTGACTCCCAGCACTGCCAAAGAAAGAAAACAGAAAAGTTGCTGTGAGGAGACTGCGCGTCCTTACCTGCACAGGCGGGGGCCCCTGAGGCATGGGCTGGTCCAGGGACGTGAAGGCCGACATGGCAGACATGAGCACGTCATCGCTCACCAGGATGTTCCCCTGTACCAGGGTCTGGATCAGTGGGGATGGGGGCACTGTGATATATGTGGAGATCTGGACAGAGAGACAGGGAGACAGTATGACTGGATGCATGTGAGACTCTGTAAAGAAACTGAGGGATGATGCTAAAGACCCAGGTTCTGGAGTTTCCACTTCTCATGCTCTGCGCTGCGTGACCCTGGGCAAGTCACTCCATCTCCCTGAGCTTCCACTTAATCATCTTACAAGCGCAGAGAGTAAATCACACCTCTCTGGCTTCTGTTCTAAGGAAAACACTCACATATGTCTACAGGAAGTCCACAAATAAGATGCTTCTACACCGCCTTATCTCTAACAGTGAAAAACTTTAAATAACCTAAATGTCTATCAACAGGGAAATGCATTAAAGATAATGCAATATAATCATCAAACAAAACCACACAGCATGAAAAATCAAACTGCATAATCATATGTGAAGCACATGCTCTTTTTTATAAACCCTAATGCTTTCTTCCATCTACCTGTGCCACAATAATGGAGCACATAAATGTCCTGGCTGCCGGTCTCAAAAGCATCACCCACGCTGAAAGAAAGGGACAGGGCAGGTCCTACTCAGGCCTGCTCCAAAGTGGTTATCTGCTTTCAAACTGTGCTGACGGCACAGTCACGCTGGTAAATTTGAAATCACTAATGATCACAGGGCTGGAAAGGTTGGGAACTTCACAGGCAAGGTAAGTAAGTGTGGAGTAATCAGCCCCAGGCCTGATGTACAGCTGAAAGTTCCAGAAAAATCCCAGAACAATCTGCTCCCGACCTGTCAGTTTGTTTTCACTGTATTGACAACCTGGCATCACAGGCTACAAAGAAATGAAATGAAAACATATAGCAGGTAAAATCCTAGGGTTCTTTTTCTAGGGATATAAAACATATATATATATAAATAAAATGCCTCAGTGGACAAGAATATAAGTGAATAATAAATGAAAAACTAAATAGTGCAATTCCTACAATCACTTAAATAAATGTTTCAAAGTATCTTGTAAACGATATCCATCCATAGCTACCTAGCCGCAGGGGAGTGAAACAGCACCAAATATGATTTGTAATATTCTAACTTTTAAAAAACAGAAGGGGCAGCATCTGGTGAGATATGCCTATAATCCCAGCACTCAGGAGGCTGAGGCAGAAAGATTGCTGCAAGGTCCAGGCCAGGCACATGAGCTACAATGTGAGTTCAAAGCCAGTCTGAACTGCATCGTTAAACCCTGTCTCAAAAAGACAAAAAAAAAAAAAAAAAAAAAAAAAAAAAAAAAACGGTCCAGAGTTTAACTCAGCAGCTCAAGCTGCCTGGTAAGTGCAAGGTCATGGGTTTGATCACTGGTACAAAAAACAGTAACAATGGGCTGGGGATTTAGCTCAGCAGCATAAGCGCCTGCGTTGCAAGCGCATGGTTGTGAGTTCGATCCCTGGTACCAGGGGGAAAAAAAAACAAAAACAGTAACAATATCAGGGCCAGGCATGGTGACACACATATGTAATTGCAGCATTCTGGGAGGGTAAGAATTACAAATTCAAACTCAATCTGGCAATTTAGTGAGACCCTGCTTCAAAATAAAAAAATAAAAAAGAGCTGTAGCTCAATGTGAAGACCCTGGGTACAACCATACAGAAATAATAATAATAATAATAGTAATAAAGACAATAATATCATCAGGGCTAGGGGTGGGGCACAGAAGTAGAGCAGTTGTTTTTCTTTGTTGTTGTTTTTTGTCTTTTTGAGACAGGGTCTCTCTATGCAGTTTGGGCTGGCCTTGAGCTCACTTTGTAGCCTAGGCTGGTCTGGAACTTGCTACGATCCTCCTGCCTCAGCCTCCCGAGTGTTAGGATTACAGGCGTGAGCCACCACGCCCAGTTGAACAGTTGCTGAATACGTGCAAGGCCATGGGTTCACTCTCCAGAACTGCAGAAAGAAAATAATAGTATCACAAGCAGACAGGCAGACCTTACATGAAACTGTCAAAACAGTGTCTGCTCCTCCTAACAGTCATGCAGGGTGCTTTGTTTTGTTTTACTTCTGTTTTTCTTTACTAACAGACCCTTTCTTCCTATTTCACCTGTCTCAGAAATCTCCAGGGACAGAAGCAGCTATGTCCCAGAGACCAGAGTCCCTGCTCAGGGATGGGACATCTTTGCCTTCAGCCAAGACAGGTTGAGGGGATGCCTCACATCATAGACAAGGATGGCAGCATCGGTTCCAGGATCTCACTGTGTAGCCCAGACTGGTCTCAAAGTGGCAGAAATTCTCCTGCCTCAGCCTCCAGAGTGCTAAGACTATAGGTGTGCACTACCATGCCCAGCTCCCACTCACTTTTACACTTACACTGTCAGAAAAACTAGGATGAGACAAAAAACAAAAACAAAAAAACAGGAAATCACACCCATGACCATCCAATTCACTTAGGCAGTAGGGCTTGTGTCTGCCTATAATTGACTACTTGTACTCTAAAATTATTCCTTTGCCCAGGATTAGAGGAAATTTCCTCTCTCTTTTCATGGAAAAAAAATTGAAGAGGGTATATTTTCTGCTAGCAAAATTCATAACCAAGGAATTAGAAAAACAATGATGTTTTTTGCTAGAAGAGTCTGTGAGAACTTGGAAAGTTAAGCTGGGGATTTAGCTCAGTGGCATAAGCACTTGCCTGGCAAATGCAAGGTCATCAGTTCAATCCCAGGTACCAAAAAAAAAAAAAAAAAAAAACTTGAAAAGTTCAGTCATTATGTCCTGTGGGACTGAGATGAATTCATTTTTTCTTTTCTTTCTTTCTTCCTTGTTCCCTTTCTTCCTTCCTTTCTTCCCTTTTCCCTTCCTTCTTTTCCAGTTACAAGGATTGAACCAAGGCCTTCACATTCCACTACCCCCTCAAGCCTTTTTTTCTTTTAAAGATTTTATTTAAAGAGAAACAAAAGCATGTAAAGGGTAGAGATAATACAGAATTTAAAAAAAAGATAAACAATAAGAAATCACTAGTTAATAAATTACATATTATCCTCTTAGAAATAGTTGTTCAAATTACAAAATTAAAGCATACAAAGTAGATAGTCAAACAGTGAGAGTGTAAACAGCTACGCATGCATGGATCTCTGCTTGCATTTCTATCCTTTCTGTATTAGAGGGAAAAACAAAACTTAGCAAGACAAAACAAAACAAATTCCTATAAAAACATGAAACCAAAAAGTCATATAAAATCACAGTACAAGGTGATCTACAGTGATTACTGTGTTGTTTCTTATTATCTTCAATAGAATTGTCTATATCATCAGGCATAATTGAATATAGCAGTATAATTGAGTAGAGCAGTAAATAACAATATTAGTAAAATAAAACATTGTAGACAGTATAAAACTTCAAAGGCAGATAATAATCAAATCAGAGTGGATATTCTAGTGGATCTTGTCATCTTAAGTGCAGTTGCCTATACTCTCAGACTTGATACTATCAATCATAACACCTTTGAATAAAATCTATCAATACAAAACAGCAATCCAACAAACCAGATTTGATTACGATCAGTCATGGTAAAACTGTGTAGGTTTTACAGAGCTTTAGATTAAGTTAACAGGAAATTAAGGATGATTACCATACTATATCCTGTTATTTTCGGGATTACTGTCTGTGCCCTCAAATCTAGAACAGGTAGGATGACTGGAACAGAATATAATACATCTAAACAGAGTAGTGTGAGTAATGTGTGTTTTAAATCCTGGTGCACTATTAACAATATAGTGTATCAAGGCCATCTATGTTAGAGTTTCTAGTTATCCTTCTCTGCCTCATTTCTGCTATGCTACTTTTCTGCCTTTGTTTAGTTTTCTCCTTCATTCTACTGCCTGCCCCACTCATTGAGGCTTTCTGCCACTGTTCCTAAAATCCTGGTATTTTTTTTTCTCTCTCTCTAGAATGTCCTTCAGCATTCTCTGCAGGGTTGGATTGGTGGTCACAAACTCCCCCAGTTCCTCTTTGTCATGGAAGCATCTTGTTTCTCCATTAATTTCTAGTGACAGTTTTGCAGGGTACATCAATCTGGGCTGGAGGTTATTTTCTTTCAGGGCTTGGAATATTTTGCTCCAAGCTCTTCTTGATCTGATGATCTGTGTCAAGAAGTCAGCTGTGATTCTGATGGGCTTACCTTTATAGGTAATCTGTTTCTTTTCTCTGATGGCTTTTAATATTCTGTTTTTATATTGAATTTCTGGTATCTTGATTATTATATGTCTGGGTATAGATCTGTTTTGGTTGTAGGTGGCTAGAGTTCTGTATGCCTCACACAACTGAATGTCATTTTCTTTTCCCATGCTTGGGAAGTTTTCCTTAATTATTTCCGTGAATAGCCTTTGTAATTTACCTGTATGTATTCCTGCTTCTTCGTTCATGTTTCTTATTCTTAAATTGTAGATTCTCTTGTCACCTTCTAGCCTTTGTATTGTTACTGCCTGTTTCCTTGTTATTTTTAAGAGATCTTTCCTTTCATGATCACACATTGCAAACTTGTCTTCAAGTTTTGATAGTCTATCCTTAGTTTCTTTTAAGGAGTTTTGCCAGCTTTCAATGGAATTTTTAATTTCCTGGTAGTCTCTTTGAATCTGCTTCATGTATTCTATATTTTC